>LUVW01000038.1:137140-148561 GCA_001661515.1 Capniomyces stellatus
CCTTTCCCCCCCCCCCCCCCCAATTTCTTTTCACTCATCAAAGTTGAATATCACGTACATCCAACAACGTAAACAACCGTTTATACTTTTGTACTCTTAAACTCCTTTATTTATTCAGCATAATTTTTACGTTACTAGGTCTTAGCCTGGAAAAAGCAAAAGATTGACCCCAATATAAAAAATAGTGGTAAACTGATTACAAGAATACTCCAAAGTGAAGGAAACATTAAAAAAAATATGCAAACATACTTGATTATAACAAAAAAAAAAGTACCATAACTATCAAATAACACATCCCCCCCACTTTTACTTTCTCCTGACTCGTTTACTATTAAAACGTGTCTACAAGCCGAAATCATCGTTATCTACGCTACACTTATTCACCAACTCTGTTACACCAAACTCTTTATTATCTCTTTCTTCTCGTTCGTCCTCTGAGTCGCGGTACTCTTCTTCTTCCAATTTCTTCAACATCTTTCTTTCCTCTATTTCTCTTATGCGCTGCTCGTAAAACTCTATATCGTGCAGTTCGGATGCAGTGTAGAACTCTTTTGGAAAGGTTTTATTTCTTTTGTAGCTTTCCAAGCCATTTTCAGTTAAATGCCGCACAACTTCACCCAACACCAAGTCGGATTTCTTCAGATTTAGATTAACCAACACATAAGAGTGTAGAGTCAAGAATTCAGTACTTTTAATAATCGGCGGTAAATACACAAGTATTGTAAAGAAGATGGCCTCCTCCTCCTTACTCAGCTCTATTAGCTTTAGTTTTTCATCAAAACATTCATCAAGCGGATCTTTGAATCCGCCTATGGTGTACCGCTCTTCTTGACTCGATCCATAGTCATAATTGTACTCTGAATCCTCGTCTCTTGTACTCTTCGCCTCTTTTACTTTAAGCCTGTTCGTTTGAAACGTGTTTAATTGTTCATAAAACTTTGGACCAACACTGCTTTTAGGAATTTTGACCTGCAAAATGTGATTGTGATAATCAACTACTTTTCCAAATGGAATCTCGTTTGTAGGTAGCTTGCCATAGCCTACAAGTGACATTTCTCTAGAAGTTGGTAGCTCTTGATTGATTCCTTGTTGTTTTTTTTTAAAAAAAAACTGAATAACAGAAAATATTAGAAACGATGGCTTCCACTATTGAAAATTAAAAATACAAATCCTACTAAACAGGATAAAAAAAAAGCATAATTGTCACAGGTGGATTTGAATGAATTGAATTTGTACAAAAAAGCCTCAACGGAACAGTTTTGCCGACGGCAATGGTCAATACTACGATTATCCTTCCCGCCTTGCGTAAGAAGAAAAACTTTGATTAAAGAAAAAAAAACCAAATAAAAATGCAATTAAAATCAATAAAAAAAAGTAAATGCAATTAAAGAAAATGCAATTAAAGAAAATGCAATTAAAGAAAATGCAATTAAGGAAAATGCAATTAAAATCAATAAAAAAAAAAGAAAATACAAAGGAAAATACAAAGGAAAATACAAAGGAAAATACAATTAAAGTGATAAACCAAAAGTATACAAATAAAACGCATTAGCCCGTTTTTACAAATCTTTGTCCTATCTTGGTAATTATCCAAAATTTGAGTGATATTTAAATGTATGGACTTTTTGTAACAATAATTCGCGAGACTGCAAAATTAACGCTTTTTGTAACCTGCTATCCAATCATCCTATCTGACTCTGGTTTTACCAATTATTATGATTTGACTTTAAATGTCGGTGCCGATTTTTGCGTACACCTTTTTTACTTTACTAAGGACGACTCCTGGTATTAACACCCAATCGTTGCTTTTATCCAGGTAGTGTTGTCTTGTTAGAAGCAGCATCTGCCTTATTGAGAATATTTAAAGGCGAGTATTGATGGAAGTAACACCGGTCGGTTACATGTCAATAAATACACAAGTGTATCATCTCTTTAAATAAAATTATGAAACAACTGACAAATTTTTAAAGTCAGTCAGTCCAAAACTCGCCGTTAGACCAAGCTACGTAATGCCGTTAACTGAGCTGGAATAAATTTAATTTAACACAGCGAATGTGATGAGGTTCGATTATTACTTTTGTAGGCATTCGATTTAGTGAAACGTCAAATTCGATTGCTCGATATTAAAATTTACCTCGATTGTTAAATACCAATGGTGTGCAAGAAAAGACAAGGTAAAGGCAGTATGAATAATAAAGGATTTACGACTTATATACAATTTACTCGACTTGTTGTAAAAATCAATTTTAAACATGTGGTGAATCCATTTTGTTTTCATCAAGTTCAAACTTGAATTCTGAAATGCCAAAGGTATGTAGATTAGATCACATGGGTACTGAATCAAACCAGTTCCTGTTTTTTTTTCACCTCTCTTTGACATTCAAATCTTTTTTAAAGTCAAAAGGTGTATACTTAAATCAATACCAACCGTGTCTTTAAACATCAGATACGTAGGCAACTTGAATCACTGATATGTATTGTAAATATCTTCAATTATAAACACAAAAAAACTATACAATACAATAAGAATGACCGTCAAAGAGTTGATAATCCGGTTTGCCGCCAAGCAAGTTATTATAGCCGCGATAACTTCACTTGCTGTCGTGAAGGTAAAACTGCCGCTGCCATGTACTTTTTCTCTCTCCTTGTTTTGCGTTTTATCTTTTGTTTAAACAAGTCGGTAGACCATGATTTATTGTAAAACGCATACTCCGAGTATTACCAAGTAACATCAATCTTTCTTTGCTTCTTTTTTTACTTTAAAATAAGATCATTTATGCGTACTTCTTTGACAAACTCAGAAATGTCCCTGGACCATGGTGGGCTCGATTTACTGCGTTGCCTTACTATAAGTCCCTTGTCACAGGCAAATCGACTAACTTTTGCAACAGCATAAGGCTCGAGTATGGAGAAATAGCCAGAGTGGGTATGTATACAGCAAATCACCCTGTGGTTTTGGATTAGGGTTTAATTAAGCTAAGTCGATATATCTTTGAGAAGGTTGAGATATTGTTGAGATAATCAATGTTGTTTCGGAACTTCATGTGAACTTGGTTGTATATTTTGCTTAAACAAGTACTATACACTACAATGCGAATAAATAGGCCCAAAAAGCCTGATTATCTCTGATAGTAAGGAGGTCAAGAGGTTCCTTTCAGGGTATAGATTCAGAAAAACCAAACTTTATGAAAGCAAGTTGGTAGCAGAGAACACGTTTACAACAAGGAGTGAAGAGTTCAATAGGATGAGAGTAAGCGTTGACATTATTTAAACACCGTCCCAGCTGGTTTTACGACTTGGAAACACAGGATTACAACATACTTTTTATATTTACATACAGAGACGCCAGATCGGAGCCGTATTCACAGTCAATGGGCTAATGGCGATTGAAGACCTGATCATGGATTCTGGGGTAGTAAGCCTAAAGAAAAGGCTGGATGATGACATCAAAAGCGGTCACGGAGTGGCAAAAGTCAACTACTTTGATTACTTTCAGAACGTGACTGCGGATGTTATAGGCGTTCTAGCCTACGGAAATACTTTTGGAGCAGTTAAAAACAACGGGCATCCAGTAGTCAGCTGGGTTGATTCAATAATGAAACTCATTGGAGTGGTAAGATTTTTTTACTTATTTTTTGAATACGGTATCCCTTAGTGTCCAAGAAAGCGAAGTTTTCCAGTGGCAACATAACTAGCCAAACTGATCTTTACAATGTCCAAATAGACAAGAATCATCACCAACGCCAGATACCTGCCTCTTGGACTTAAACATGACTTTGATAAGAGAGATGAATTTTTCGAATACACAATCGACTCAATAAACAAGAGACGAAAATTGATTGAAAACAGAGAGAAGCCCATCCGAGTTGATATTTTGCAAATATTAATGGATGCCAAAAACAACGATGGAAGAAAGCTATCTGAACAAGAGCTAATATCCGAGTCAATTCTCACACTAGCTGCCGGTGTTGATACATCAAGCGTCACCATGGCATGGTTGGTGCAGTTCTATCTACTATATCCCAGCGTATACAAGCGCGTGGTTGAGGAAGTTAGAACAGAGTTTCCTGACAGGTCGCGTTTGATACACTTTCAAGAGGCTCGCAAAAAACTGCCTTATACTCTGGCCACAATCTATGAAAGTATTAGGATGAAATCGGTTATAGGTGGATGTCTGCCAAGGGAGTTAACTGGCGAAGGAGTTGATATTAGTGGCTACTATATTCCACCAGGAGTGACTTTAGGACTCTTTATCGACGGAGCACACAAAGATGCGTCGGTTTGGGACAGCCCAGAGTCGTTCAATCCAGACAGATTCATGGGGGCTGAGGGCGAGCTGAAGCAGAAGGATGTTTTGGGGTTCTCGTTTGGTGTTAGGATCTGTCCTGGGAGAAACTTGGCGTGGATGGAGATTCTAACGGTTATTCCAAATCTGGTTCGAGACTACGATCTGGAACTGCCTAGTGATTCACTACACTCACCCAGTACTATTGATCAAAACCGGTGCAACGAGCCGCTGCTATTTGAAGACATATCTTTGTTTACGAGAAATCCAGCCAAGCCATCTCGTGATTGTAACGTGATAATAAGACCTTGTCATTATTACTAAAAATGCCACTTAATGCTATACCGAAGCACAGAATATTCGACTTGAAAATTTTTATTTAAGTTTTTAATTATTTTTTTATTCTGATTTTTATATGTTTTACTGAAATGTTTGGTTGTTTTTATATTTGTTTAATTCGGTGTGCTAATAAAATAACCTTTATCATCTCCAATAAAATAACCTTTAATATACTAAGCGCCTAGGATAAAACACATCCTGACACTTGGCAGAATTTCCAAGTCGGATATTCTGTGCTTCGGTATAGCATCAAAGAGCGTTTTGGTAATAAGGACAAGGTCTTATGATCAAGTTACAATCACGAGATGGCTTGGCTGGACTTCTGATAAAAACGGAAATGTCCTCAAACAGCAGCGGCTCGTTGCACCGGTTTTGATCAATAGTACTGGGTGAGTGTAGTGAATCACTAGGCAGTTCCAGATCGTAGTCTCGAACCAGATTTGGAATAACCGTTAGAATCTCCATCCACGCCAAGTTTCTCCCAGGACAGATCCTAACACCAAACGAGAACCCCAAAACATCCTTCTGCTTCAGCTCGCCCTCAGCCCCCATGAATCTGTCTGGATTGAACAACTCTGGGCTGTCCCAAACCGACGCATCTTTGTGTGCTCCGTCGATAAAGAGTCCTAAAGTCACTCCTGGTGGAATATAGTAGCCACTAATATCAACTCCTTCGCCAGTTAACTCCCTTGGCAGATCTCCGCCTACTATTGATATCATCCTAATACTTTCATAGATTGTGGCCAGAGTATAAGGCAGTTTTTTGCGAGCCTCTTGAAAGTGTATCAAACGCGACCTGTCAGGAAACTCTGTTCTAACTTCCTCAACCACGCGCTTGTATACGCTGGGATATAGTAGATAGAACTGCACCAACCATGCCATGGTGGCGCTTGTTGAGTCAGCACCAGCAGCCAACATAAGCATGGTTTCCGAAACCAACTCAGACTCGGACAATTTGTTTCCATTGTTGTTTTTGGCATCAATAAATACTTGCAAAATATCAGACCTGCCGGCCTTTTTATTGCTCTCGACTAAATTTTGTCTTTCAGCTATTGCTTGTGCCGTACACTCGTAAAAAACTCTTCTGCTTTCAAAGTCCTGCTCAAGTCCAAGCGGAAGATATCTTGCAAGCGGGATATTTCCTACCTATTTTTACAGATACCAAGTTTCAACCCATTAGAAAATATAGAAATTTAAAGCATATAACTTTGTCAAATGCAAACCAAAAGGGGTTTACCATTGCGCCAAGTCTGATAAAGGATTTGACCCATCCGATCACTGGGTGGCCATTGTCTCTGACAGCATTAAATGATTTCCCATAAGCCAAAACTCCGATAATGTCTGTTGTCAGGTTATGGAAGTCGCTGTAATAATTTATTTTTGCCACTCCGTTGCCGCTCTTAATAACAGCGTCCAATTTATTCTTCAAGCTAACAATTCCAGCGTTTTCAACCAGGTCTTCGACTTCCAACAACCCGCCAATAGCGAAAATGGATCCCATTTGGCGTCTCTGTTAACATACATTTAACGAATAATTTCAAGTGACTCTTCTTTTTTTTTTGGAATCAATACTATCAGTCTGTTTTATATTTACTTTCTGTTGTACTTGGTGTATTTACTCACCCTCATCCTGTTAAAATCTTCATTTTTTGTCGAGAACGTATTTTCGTGCACTAGGTCGTTGTCGTAAAGCTTCGTTTTCCGGTACTTGTAGCTAGATAATAACTTTTTGACTGCTTTGCTGCCCGAGAATAACACAAAGTCTGGGCCTACAACACAAGTATTAAAATATTCGCATACATGTCTATAAAAACACTAAAACTTGTATTGTCTTTACTGTGATGTTGAAATTCCGTGCCGAACACACACGTCAAAAACGTCAAAGTTAGGTTAGGTATCTTGAACAACCGTGTTTACCTATTCTGACAACGTCGCCATATCTGAGTCTCATGTCGTTACAAAACTGTGTTACACTGCCGGTGATAACAGCTTTGTAGTATGGTAACTTGGTGAATCGCGCCCACCATGGCCCAGGTATGTTCTTCAGACTGTTGAAAAAGTACGCCGATATGACCTATTTGGCGCATATAAATAAGTTACAGGTTTATGTCATTGTTTTATAGGCAAAAAAGAATAGCTACGGCTATATTTTGATAGCCTGTAGAGTAAAAATTACTTTGACAACGGCTAGAGAGGTAAGAGTGATAATGACCACTTGTTTTAAACCAAAGCTCTTCACTATATCCTTAGCTTCCATCATGGTATATCCCTAGTTGGTAACTGTGTTTTTGTGTGTGAATTTATGTTTGCAAAGTTATATTTAAAAATGAATTTTTAGCGTAAATCTAAAGACAAACTATAGAGAGCTCGAGTTTGATAGTTAGTAGTATATCTTTTTTTTAAACTTTTAACTAGGCTTTTATATCTCTAGGTTTTAGTTTATCTCTACTTTTTTTTGATCATTTTAATAAACTCGCTATTAAATAACATAGCTACACATCCCAAGAGTAAACAGTCACGGCTTTTACTGTTTACAAGCACATGCTGTTATATAAAGTGAACTTGTTTGACAAAATACTTTTATAGTTATAGTATTACACATAAGTGTACTAATTCAGGAACAGATAGGCGTTCAAGCGTGCACCAAAGCGTGTTTAATATCTGCTCCACGGGCCAATATAGTTGGTTAATAGTCCAGAATAAAAATTACGCCGTGGCTAAATAAATACAGGTGTGATAAATCGACTGATATATGAGAAGGCGTAGTAACTGGTGGTCCTGGACAATTCATTTGTAAAGACAGAACAAAACTGGCATGCAACAAAAACTAGGCAAAAGAAACCCCCAGCCTAGTGCGTAGATCGGTGGTTTTTTATAAACTGCTGGGCCATCAATCAAGATATAACAGACATTTTTCGAATTAAACCTAAATATTTATAGTGTGGATAGGTGTCACAGTATTTTAATCCCTGTGAACCTAGCTTATTTCACTAGGAGTTTTGTTCATAAAACAGTAAACACTTTATTATATTGATGCTGTATAGTTACTAGCTAATTTTTAGCTTATTTTATTATCCTAATTATGGTGTTGCCTTTAAGTTTGTTTGTTATCTTTGTTTTTTATTTTAGTTTTCCTTTTTTAAACTCAATAATAATACTTCAAAATATATCTTTTTTACCTTTTGTTTTATTTTCACACTCTTTTTCGGTTTGGACACGATCCAAGCCTTTTATATTCCTGTATAAACTGAAGCTAATAAACTGGTAACTAAACTCTGCTTTCTCATTTTTTCACAAAGAGAAAATTGGGAAATCGCCTTTTACTTTTAGCTTTCAAAGACATTTGTGACATCTGGTCGTAGTTTTACACTGCGACATAGGCCGAGCTTTTTATTATTTAGAAACCCGGTATAGACAGCTGATTAAATGATTAAATGATTAAAGAGTAACAATATAAATAATAGAAATAATCTAAGTTCAGCACTCCAAGCGCCAAAGCGAATATAAATAGAAACAGAGACAGAAGAAAGAAAGAAAAAGTATGCACTGCTCTGGCCACAGCCAATCTACTAAGTGTGTCTTACAATCTTCCCAGAAACATTTGTTGGTACTTGACTCTGCACTCATGAAGCTCACCGCGGTATTTGATTGGCTCGCAGACGCAGTTTCCTATAGTATCGGAGAGTTTGGGGCAGTAGCCTAGGTTTGGGTGGAAATAGCCGAAATCGTTAAATAAATGCACCTGGGATTTATCCAAAAACATAGACACGGCGATGGAGCGGACGGGAGCGTCGCCCCACCGTTCATAAAAGAAGCCGCCAGCTTTGTCGAGATAGTTGAAGAAGTCTGAGTATGCTTCGGACCTGAAAAAGTCGAGGTCGGCTATTTCAAAGTTTGTCCAGAACTGGCAGCCGTTGTAGTTGCCATGGCTATCAAGAACCCAGTCAAGCATGTTGTTCTTGTTGACGTGGTGTGGGTAGACCTGAATAAAGTCGGATACGGTGTCTGCTAGGGTTTCTGTTGTTTCCGAGACTTCCTTTGGTGACATGATCCAGCCGTACTTTTTGTTGTTTACCTTCATAAACTTGAAGGGATCGTATAGTATGTCACAAAAGAATTTGGCGTCAGGTTCTATTCTCCAAGAGTATTTGAGGTTTTTCAGCAGCGGGTGCTTGTAGAAAAGCCCAGACTGGAACCTGCTCATGAACCTGAAATTCTCGCTGTCTGCGTACGAGTAGTTTTTCGTTTTTCTTACATACGCGGCCCGTTCTTGGTTGATCCACTTTGGGTATCCCCAGGACTCGTTTTCTAAAGTTCCGAACGTCACATTTGCCTTTATCAACTCCCTAACGCCGTCTTTAAACTCATTGGTAAACTTTTGGTAGTTTAAGAATATGTATGGGTAGTTATGTCTGCGATTAAATCTGTCTTCGACTTGTCTCACGGTATTTATTATTCCGTCCAAGTCAGAGTTGCTGACTAGTGTCACAAACGCAGCATTCTCTTTAGGGCTTCCATCGTAATCAAAGTCGTATTTGCCGTACAGAAATCTCTCGTCGCTCTGTTTACTGCTGTAGTTAAGTCGCACTTGTCTATAGCCAAGTACCTGGTTTAAACTTCCTACTAAATATAGCGTGGCGGTAACTATGGCCACAAAGTTGACCATGTTTGACTTTTTAATCTGCCTTGACTTTTTATGTATTGATTTGTTGGGTGTTGGTTTTTTTTTTTTTTTTGGCTTTGTAATACCAGCTGGCTTATTGTACCTATCCGATGAGTGTTTTTGCTGTGTTGTATATTAATGTATCGATTATGTTGAGTATACTCGATGTATGATAGAAAGGTGTGGTGGACAAAAAGGAGGGTAAACTTGAGTCAAATATATAGTCAAAATTTCAAAATAATATCAACAAGTGCAAATATTGTTGAAGCAAGAGTAAAAAAACAGTAAAATACTGCCCTACAAGCATCATGTTGTCAGTGATCTGTGGAGATATGGATGTTTAGGGTATTTAAAATTGAAATGTGCGGAGAGTGTGTTTAGCTGAAATTTTGCAACTATACAGCAATGACTGATATTATTCAGGGACATGGCATTGTCCGGGTAGAAATATAATGGTATAAAAAGATCACTAATTGTGGTCAAAACAGAATAGCATAAATGAAAGAATTAAAAAGCGACCGATCTTTTTCAGGTAAAGACAATTTAAATGATTTGAATACAAAATAAATGGATTTATGTAAATCGACACTAGGATCGTTTTGTTTCAAATTTAGTTGACATAATTGTTATATATTTTTTCCAATTCTTTTTATATGCTTGCTAGTCGTTTTAGCTTTAACCTGGAGCTGTGGTGTGAATGTGCATGCGGTTGTTAGAAGTTGGTTGTGGGTGGTAATGATTGTATATAAATATGCGTTATTTGGATAAAAAGATAATGGGTAGATCAGTAGTAATAAATATAGAGGTGGGGCCTACAAAGAAAAAAAAATTTAAGGTGACGTGTTATGGTTAAAGTGGGTATATACAGAGATACAAGTTTGTACAGATAAGCCAGGGCGACATGAGGCATGAAAAAGGCGTTAGAACCAAGAACGTTGGTATTAACGGGGTGCATGAATTGGGAGCAGAAGTTATCAGAGAACAGTGATTGAAGCAATTGATGCCAAAATTGCGAGGAGAGTGGATTTGTTTTTGGCCAAGCCACCAAAATAAAAAGTGGATAGTTGGATTCAGTAAAGAAAATAAAAAGTAAAATGGTTGAATAAAAAAATCACTAGAAATTTGTGTAATCGACTATTCGATAAACTTGAATAAAGTTAAAAGTTATAAAAGGAAAAAAGGAGATATTCTTCCGTCTAAACAAAACCACGATTGTATTGTGATGATAAGCTGTGCTGATTTGAATTATCAAATGCAAAATGAGGAAAAAAGAAAAGAAAGAAAGAAAAAGGGAGACATAATATAAGAGTGAATCATAATCAAAAGAACTAGATGGAACAAAAATGTAATTGGCAGCGATCAAATAAGAATAATGATGCTACCAGCATGAAGAAAAGAAAAAGGACAAGAAAAAAAAAAAGTAAAGTCAAAAGTTGTTTACTCTTCAATAAATAATTGGTGAATTAACCAGATGGCTTTTTTAAGGGTTGAAAAACAAAAACAGAAAAATGGAAGATAAAGTGGAAATTAAAAGGGAAAAAAAAGAAACCAATTAATGAAAAAAAAAATATGCTAAATCAGGAACAAGTGGCAAGGCCCAACTAAACCAAAATTAAGAATTATTACGAGGGTGTTCTGGGTATGAAACAGACCAGGAAATAAGCCAAGAAATAAAACAAAAAGAATCGTTTTTTTTTTTAAAAAAAAAGCAAAAGCTTGAGAATAGTATGGTCAATGGAATTAAAGCTGAAATAAAAATTTAAAAAAAAGAAAAGCATCAGGAAACAGAAGGAAAAAGTGTTAGTTGAATGAAGAGCAAAATAAAAGATATATTGGTAATCTAGTTGTTTTTTGCCTTTACATTTCAGGAACATACTTTTTGAATATTTTTTTCTAAATTTATTTCTTATAGTAGGAACTATATTTGGAACAGATATAGAAGCTAGATAAAAAGGGATAGAAATAGAAGCTAGATAGAAGGAAATAGCAAAGAGAAATTAGGCAAGAAAAATCAAGAACGCAAGAGCAAACAAATAACAAACAAGGCAAGAAATTAAGAATTTAAAAAACAGAGGCAAGTAGCATCAGGTAAGCCAAGTTGATGAAGGAAGAGTGCGAAAAGGGGGGGGGGGGG
>LUVW01000038.1:152687-231451 GCA_001661515.1 Capniomyces stellatus
CCCCCCCCCCCCCCCCTTAAAACTAAAAAATAAAAGCAATTTAATCAATACTATACTCATCAAAGTAGCAAAAGTTAAAAAAAAAAATAAAGTTTATACTAATTCCTTTTACTTCTATTTCCATTTACTCCTTTTCCTTCTTCTTTTAACTCTCACTCTTTTACTCGTAACTCTTGGCTCACTTTTTCTTTTCTTTCCTAATCTTCCATCATTCCTCATTTATAACATAAAGTTATGAATTGCTGAGTGACCGTTTGAATCAGTATGCACTTGGAACTCTGCTTTATCATTAGCATTAACCATTCCCAAAGCACTCTTGAACTGATTTCCCATGCCCACAATATTCTGTCTGTTATCATAACTCTTCACCCACATTCCAATTCTAAAACACACCTTCCTGTTCGAAAACACCACTCCACAGACATTATCTGAATCCTCATACGTCTCCCCGATCACCGCCAACATTGCATTTATCCAAATATCATTAATCTTATCCGCATTCGTTCGCATAAACGTCGACGACCATTTTCCTCCATTCGCATTTTCTGGATCTTCCCACATTGGCTTTATCCCCTTCTTGAACAAATGGAAATTCGAGCCCAGCGGAATCTCATTCGCACTAGTAATGTTGTTCATCACTCTACAGAATCAAATTTATTATTATTATTATTTTTTACTTTTACTTTAGATTTTCTTTTTTTTTATATTTTATTTTCACTCCCTCAACTACAACAACACATTTTAAAGCCCAAATCTTTTCAACTCTACCATTCACCACCCCTATTTTATTTCTTTTTTTTACTCCTATCTTTACCCCATCACAGCATCACCATCACAAAATTACCACCACAACATTCTCTCAACTTACCCCCAGAAATCCTCAACTGTAGATATCGTCACCAAATCCTTCAGATTCTGTGTCCACGTTTGCTGGTTTGTCTTCTTTCCTGGATTATCATACCACAACGTCCACTCATTTTGCAACGGATGAACCGCATTGCACTTTGTCTTGTCTTCAAAAACCGTCACTACCTCTGTCATTTTCTTCTCTTTTTTTTTCCTCACTTGACTTTCTTGTCTTGCTCTATTCCAATCCTTTATTTACTATTTCACGATCTAAACTTTAAAAATCTAAAATTTAAAACGGAAAAAAATAAAAAAAAAAAAATTTAAAATAAAAGCCCTTCTTTTATTCCCTCTTATTCCCTTTTACTTTATTGAATCCTCCCTATTGATTTTTTTTATTATCCTGAAACCCATCCCGTTTCCTTTTGTTATTTTCTTTTTTTTTCTCTATTTTTCCTTTTTTTTTTCTTTCTTTCTTTTTTTTACACTAATCAATCAAATTGCTATCTTTTTTCTCTAATTGAACTTTTTTCTTTCTTTTCTGTTTCCTTTATTATTTTACCCAATTAAATATTGCTTTAGATTTATCTTTGTTTTTCTTCCTACTTTACTCAATTCCACTTTATCCAATAAAACCTCCACCCTGCTTCTTTACCTCCTTTTTTTGAATTTTTTTTTTCCAAGCCAGCTTTTGCTTTTTACCCACAATTATTGATATTACTCTACTCAAAAACATTTTTTGGTCTTTCTTCTCAACTTTTGCGTGTTTTTATCATGTATTCTACCTTATAACCTCTCCTCCTCCCTCAACTTTAAACCACAACTATAACCGCAAGCCTAAATTCATCATTACCTACATCTAACTTCTCTAATTCCTTCTTGACACCTCCCAACAATTAACCCATTTTCACACCATTGCAAGAAACTCTTGGTTTTAGCCAAGTAGACCCATCTTCCAAAGCTACATTAACCAACTTACAAACCAACATTAAAAAAGGATTAAAATGATATAAACTAAAACTAAAGCTAAAATACACTAGTAGTGATATTATTATTGCCATAAGAGCAACGGCTGTAAACACTGTTCCAAACTTAATAATTGCAATTAAAACAAAATACTTGAAGAAAAAAAACACTATAAAAACTATAAAAACTAATCATTGTCCTCAAACGAACTAAAATTCCCCATTGACTGCGAGTTATAACTATACAATAACGAATCGTCCTCCTTTTGAAGCTCGCCCTCAAAGTCCTTGATCGTCAACGCCCTCAGGTCATAAATATCCTGCGCAGCCACACTATCCTCCCCCATTTCACCTGCACTCCCTTCGTCAAGCACTAAAGGATTGTTTCTCATGTACTCGCATATCGGCACCATCGCTGCGCTACGACACAGCTCCTTGATATCGCTGCCCGACATCCCATGTGTACGACTCACCAGCTCGTTAATATCAAACCCTTTTTCCAGCTTCGAGTTCTTGAGCAGCAGCTTCAAGATCGATTTCCTCTGCTCACTGCCTGGTGGCTTAAGATAAAACCGCTTTGGCATACGCCTCAATATCGCTGCATCTATTCTCCAACAAATTTACTCGCCTAAATTAACACCAACTTTGACATTCTCTTTTCTTTGCTTCAAGTAGCCCTGTACTTTTTGACGCTTTGTATAGTAACCTCATTTTTTATAATCAAAAAAAATACACACAAACATGCTTATAAACGCATCTATGGAAACGTTACCTATATCGTTTGGTCTATTGGTGGCCCCAATTACCTGTCAAAACAGCCATCAACGCGCAGTTTAGTACAACTCTAAATGGCTTCACGATCATTCAATTACAAAAGAAAAAACTGTTGCACCTACCAAAATCCGGTTTCCCTCTTTTGTTGCCAATCCGTCCCACAAACTCATAAATTCGGCCTTCATCATGGAAGTAGCTTCGTGATCTCGACTTTCGCGAGTTCGGAAGAGCGAGTCGATTTCGTCAATAAATATTATCGCCGGCTGCAACTTTGCTGCCAATGTAAATACTGCTTTCACAAGCCTATTTGACTCTCCAAACTAACATCAACATTGACAAACTCGATTAGTCGACCAAATAATTAAAACTATACATATCCAACAATGCTAATACATATCATCTATTTACCCATTTATCCATCAACGTAGACAGGTGCAGATTTATAAAACGCGCTCTTGACTCTCTAGCTAATGCCTTTGCAAGCATAGTCTTTCCACATCCTAACAACCAACAGCCAACAGCCAACAGCCAACAACCAACGATTTCAAGTTCACAAATTTATCTTAATCTCCAATATTTCAAACGCGTTCGTTAAAAACTTTAAAGCTCGAGTTCATTAGTCGTATTCTACTGCCTGTTCTTACCTGGAGGTCCATACAAAAGCACTCCTTTTGGCGAACCAAACAACCCAATTGTGCTAGAAAAGAGCTGTGGGTGGTTTAATGGGTAAATAATCGACTCGTTGAGCTCGTTGATAATGTCGTCTAGCCCCCCAATATCTACAACATCATTTCATACGTTTACCTCGTTTAACTACCATTACAGCCCCACCCCTCCGGTTAATAATCTTCAAATAAATCAGCGTAATTACCTGAAAATCTAACGTTGATATCCTCAGGAACTACCACCTCGCCCATGATAACTTTCTCGTGCTCATTCAAACTCAAGTTTCTCAGCTAAAAAAAAGCGCATTTTACGTACATTTATATTTACAACCATAAATTTAAATCTCAATTCCAGCTACTAAATTTACAATTAGTCTGCGTGTGTTGCTTGAACTGCACATTTGTTTTAAATTCTTACTTGAAGTTTCGACACAAGCTCCGCACTCTTTTTTTTGGCTTCGTTTTTCTGATTCGCTTGAGGATCTGCCCTGCTTATTAACATTCTGAACCCAATGTATACCACAACTTGTGTGATTAGCAGTACGGTAACTACAAAAATGCACAATTAACCAAATAAAATAAGAATCTGCTTATTCTCATTCCCATTCTCATTCTCACTTTCACTCTCACTCTCACTCTGCTTTCTACTTTCTTCTATTTATTCATTTATCTCCTTTTCGTTGATTGCAAAAAAATATACAATCATTTTGATTATACTTTCGATGCCAGCATTTTTTGCTCCTCTTGGTCCCAAGCAATTAATCCGATCTTCTTCACCTCATTTATTTTATAACTCAATGCTGAACCTTGAATTTACCATCTGTAATTATTTTCTTTGTGTTTGGGTTCATTCTACTTGTATCTCCTCTACCAATTACGCCTTTGTCTTTGTCTTTGTCTTTTTTTTCTCGTTGAAAGTAAACTTGGTGTGATCAAAACAATAACTTTTTTTTTTATCTTGCTCCGATTGCTAGTACCAATTTTAATATTAAACCCAAAATTAAAATACTGTTATATTCAATCAAGCTCAAAACATTTGGTTAAACAAAATACCGTTTTACTTTAGCTGAATTAAACTTGCTCACAATTTCACTTTAACTGTTTAAATGTTTCCCCCCCCTTCCCCCCCGAAAAAATGCCAAAATAAATCTCATTTTATTTAATGAAGTTTGCTTTTACAACTTTCAAATAGTTTGATCCCCATTTCCACCAACTTTATCACGTTTTGAATTAGATATGTTCTTGTTTCACCTCTTTACTCCTGAACCCAGCCAATCAATAGTAAACCTGAATCCCTTGGTCGCGTTAAATATCAAACCTTTTACCCTCTTTTAAATCGTTTTAACGTGCTTTGATGTGAGCCTTTTCTGAAAACCACACTCGACTATCGAGATAGCATAACTAGGGCTGTCGCTTGTTGATTGTAATTTACAAGCTCATTTTTATTTGGTTTAGTTTGGCAGCTTAAACTACACCTGTCAATAAAGACCGATGCTTATTTTGGATGTATGTCTGCTATTCAACAGACATAAACTAACAAAGAATAGCCGATGTTTCGCTGCTAGCCTTAACACTCTAAAACTCACAGTTACATATGTGCTTAGTCTAACTTTTGATTTTGGTTCCGGCTACTAACTATCACTCGACACAAAATTGATGATAAACTTGATAACAAATTTAATAATATGAATATGGGACTGAGAAACTAAAAAAAATTAAAATATCCGCAATGGTCTAGTGGCTAGGATCCGACGCTCTCACCGTCGTGGCCGGGGTTCGATTCCCCGTTGTGGAGCATTTTTTTAAACTTTTTAAGTCGAATATTGCCAATGTTGGGAAATGGCAACCCTAAATATTTATTTTTTCAAGCCCCTTAATGATAAAAGAAAAAGAAAAGCATAAAAGCAGCAAGGTAGTACAATTTGTTTCAACTAGTTGGAGCTTATGTAATACATTTTAAGAAAATTTATGATGAGAATTGTAATTTCTGTTTTGTCCTCAAATCAGATTTTGCAAACCCCTTGTGCTTAATTAAATTCTCCGGGAATAGTGGTAAACAACAAAGTATTTGGAATCAAACTACAACCATCAGAGTTGCTAGGTTCACAAGGTCTGCTATTTGCTGAGAGAATACGCCTAAATTACGGCATTAGAAACAATATATTTACTTGCTCTACCCTCCCCCATTTTTTCAGAGCTCAACTCTTTCATTTGTTTTATTACGTATTAAAAAGTAAACTTTTTGCAGAAACAGTTTTCCGAAGTGTCAAAAACATAAGCAAATATTTAAAACATCTACATTAAACAAGGTTCATGGTGTTAGTGCTGTTTGCTTTTAGAAAGTAACGGTGGTTGTTTAAAAGTAAACCCCATACAAACACCACAAGTGATAGATAACATACCAGCATATAGACTTGTAAAGTGGTTTCAGCTACTTGAGCGAATACCCGACCTTAGCTTGGGCAGGTTTAGATACCACCAATCTTGCCACAGCCTAGCTTTTCTCCAAGAGAACCTATTTGACGTATATGTTTATTTTTGTGGTCAATGATAACAAGTGTGATTTTGT
Source organism: Capniomyces stellatus (assembly GCA_001661515.1). Lineage (NCBI taxonomy): Eukaryota > Fungi > Kickxellomycota > Harpellomycetes > Harpellales > Legeriomycetaceae > Capniomyces > Capniomyces stellatus. Next base: position 158,507 of record LUVW01000038.1, read on the forward strand.
TTTTCCACTGTGTAAACTCCCGAAGGCAAATTTTTTATTTAGAAAAGAAATTTTGCCTTTTTAAAAAATATTGCTGGAATATTACAAAATAAGTTACAAATTCGATAAATCAAACTACGATTTTTGTATCAATTATGAATCTCTTTGAAATTTCTGACCCATCTACTATTGGAATCTTGTTCTTGTTTTTTAAAAAGGGCAAAATTAAAATAAAGTGCATTGTCAGTCTATCTATTGCTTATTACCAATTGTGCTTTGTGAAGGGAAAAGAAAAATAATACGAATGTAGCTAGTAGTTGTAAACATGCTTTTGAAAAAACTGATACTTTGCATGAGTAGCTCTCTTGAAGAGCTCACTTAAAACTCTTTCAAGATGAATATGTAGACACGGAAAGATGTCTAGCCACATCCATCTCTCGGCGCTGGAGCTACATTCTCAAGGAAATCTGGCATCACAAGTCTGCAAGCAGACAACCAGGTCTTTGTGCTTACAGCTTTCTGTCAACACTTTATGGATTTGTGAACCTCCGATACTTGACTGATCTCTTGAATGTATTTTTTTTCCTTCCTCAAATCTAGTGATTTGTATTTTTGACCTCTTTGCCGTATCCGTTCACCCATCTAAAACTTTATGGAAAGCAACTTTGTTGCGGGTTGGTAGTGGCAAGATGTAGTTGTCACCTTTAGCGAAACTGCAGTTTTATTGTTATTACTGGATTGGCTTATTTGGAATGCCAAAGAGCAAATTAGCCAACATACTTTGATTGATCTATTGCTTATTTGCCCATCGGGATAATTTCTTGGTTTAAAGCTACCATTTTACTATTATTTTTGTTTTGTTTACCTGACCCTTTTAGTCTTTTTTTTCCCAATTAGTTTTCTATCCCCCCTATTTATCTTTTATTTTTTTCTTGATTGGTTTTTATATTGAAATTATTATTTAGTTTTTTCTTATAGAATTTATTGAATAGTTTTTGCATGTTTTTATTTAATTAGCTTTTTTGTTCTTCCAAACTGGTACTTTAATATTTTTTTTTGTAGGATTAATGATATTCTTTCTTGGGTTTTAAGGTTTACTTTCTGTGCTATAGCCATTGATTTACCCAATTATAGCTCTTGAAACTCAAAAAAAATTAAACTTTCAATGCAAATCCACCAGTAAGTTGTATGAACTTGTAAAATATTTCTAAAATTTCGACAATCGAACCATTCCGTGTTCAAAAGATTTCGCTAATTACATCTAACTTTAAACCAAAAAAAGGTGAAAATTATGAATAGGATAAAGACAAATAAAACATATAAAGACTCAAGAGTGTTGGGAGCAGATAGAAGAGATAACCAATTGCTACTTTAACCGGTTTATTAGCGATTTTGTAATAACACTCTGGCATCTTTATCTAGTCGTACGAATAAAGTTAACATTTTATAAATGGTTCAATGGGTATATTTGGGTGAAAAAAAAGGTGAAAGTTGGTTGAGAATAAAGCCTCCTGATGTTTGCTGTTATTTTGAGGCAAAAAAAAAAAAGAGACTGAGCTAGGATCAAGTAAAGCGATCATTATGGCCAACACAGGCAAATGGACAACAATATATCAATACACATTGATCAAGTTGGCTGTTCGTAAATTGCAATTAGTATACAACAAGTAGGCTAGTTATAACCTTAATGGGTATTTGCGTGTAATCTTAAAACGCCAACAATGTCGTCCTAAAGTAGTGTCCTCCCCTTTTGCAGTTGATCTATATTTAGTGTTACATAGTTCTTAAAAAAGAGTACGCCTCTGTTAAATGCAACTGGTATGTACTCAAACATTTTTCACCAATTAGGATTCAATAGTTGAAAATCTGGAAAGAGTACCAACATCAATTGGAAAAGCTGAGGCTTCGATGGCTATAGATTGCCATCAAGGGTCACAAGAAGGTGTTGCTCAGTTCAGATCAGTTTGAATGCTGAAGGGCAAAACAATAATCTAATAATTAATTAAACGTATACAAGCTATATTTGAATAAGGGGGGGAGGGACTAAAGTGAAATGTGTAGTGAAAACAACAGCCTAATATGGAGCGGAAACAAAGTAACGTCCATGCTATTAGGTACAAAATCTGTTTCTTTAAAGGAAGGCCGTTTACAAGACTAATTTAACCATTTGGCGTACAAATACCATAATTAACAATCAGCATTTATTGGCTTTTACTTTAGTAAGTAAAAATGATAGAACGTATGTGAAAAGGCAACACTCTAATCACGTACTTTTATTGGCTGTGTAAGCTATGCCTTTTGAACGGCGCAATAATCAACGTAGAAGGTTATGAACCGCTTTTAAAAATATTAGTAATACACTTTGCAACTGGCCAGTGAGGAACTGTAAAAAGTCGCCTTTTGCGTTTCTGAGCAAACAATGTTGTTCTAAAAACATTATGTTATTAGAGCTTCAAAATTACCCTTCAAAAGAACTGACCCCATAGTACATGTAACAAACCTGGGTTTAATTGGCAATAGTTTTGGTGTTAGCTAATTGAGCGGGCCTTTTGTTTATCACTTGAATACTTAAATCATCAAAACCCTAGTATAAACATTTTTTTTGTGTAAATTTTACAAAAACTTGACTTGAAAATTAAAGATTGATTATGTAATGGAATAAAACAGTTATATAATGTTCTTAATTAAGCTTGTGATGAATTACAAATGCCATTTTGTTTTAAAAGATGTGTAATAAAGTCGATTTAGGCTTATATTAAAACACCAATTTTAAAAGAAGTTGCAACATACAAAATTGCAAAATTGTGTTCAATTGGCTTTCGAAAAGTGCATAGAAAAAAACACCACTAATTTTTAATTGCAATGGGTTTTACTAACTGGAACAAGTTTGGTTGAAAAGAAAAGGAGGGAAAAAAATAAATACAAGTCTGTTATTTTATAAAATACTAATAATAGCAAACGATAAATTGATAAGAGAGCAACCGAGCGTCTTTAGGAAATATAGAACAAAGGTAAAGTAAAGTAAAACTAAAAATAAATTAAAAATAAGCTAAAAAAGTAAATCAGACTCGGTTTTTTTTATATTTTAATAGCAGCACATTTTTCGCTTTTCAAAAACCGCTTAATAACTTATACATTCAATTCCTTACCTTTTTGAATTCGAAAGGCTTGAATGAAAATATAGGTTGGAATCATTGTAATGAAAATTATTGTTTTATAGCACTAGCTTAATAAGTACTCCCCCCAGGCGTTTTAAATTCGAACAAGAATGACAATCAATTACCCAAACCTATCCACAAATATCCCAACTACCTTGGCTTTGAGCGGTAAACGAGTGCTTTTGGTGCCGCTTGACGAATCCACAGACCTAGGAATAATGAGGTCTCTAAATTGCGAAAAAACACTGAAGCATTTAGAATACATGAGCAACAAGCCATATGGTTGGGATATGCAACAGATTGCCGATCGAAGAAGGATAAAATCTGAGATGCAAGTATCCGGCGAAAGCCTATGCTTTGCCATAGCAGTTTTGATTGAGCACCTGAATCTAGCTGCTGATGGAATTGAGGAATGCGAGATTATCAGGTCTACTGTTAATGGCGTTGATTGCCAGTATATAATTGCTGGCAGTTGCGGTATACATCACATTGATTTAATGAATGCAAACTGTGAGTTTGGGATAGTCCTAGACAGCAGATTCTGGAGGCATAGGTTTGGAACTGAAGCAATTTACTTGACAATGAAATATTCATTCGAGAAATTAAGCATGCATCGAATTTCATTCTACACGACACATGATAACTCAAACATGAGGGGCTGGTTGGAGATAGTCTGTAACAAGAAATTCGAAGCGACGCTAAAAGATCTTTCATTTTACGACAAAAAATATATAGACACTATTATATACGCTGTATTTGATCACGAGTGGCACTCTTTCTTAAAGGAGCGTTTGGATTTAATTCTAAATTGAACTGCCGAGTGCTCTTGAGATAGCCTCTCATATTATTATCCTTTACTTTTATACATAGTCTTAGAACGGTAAACATTATGATACAACACCACTAATCTTATTTATTTTAAACATACCAACGCGCCTTTATTTACGCATAATAATTGGGTTTATTAACTTTTGCTTTTATTTTTGACTTTTTATAGCCTTGTTTGGTATACTAGCTTTTTTTTCCAATAATAAATCAAATGGGTTATACCGGGCTAATCAGCAAATAAATACGTGCTTACGTTTTAGTGTGTTTACAACAATAAAAAAGACATCGCTCGATGGATCCAAGATACTGTCTAATTTATGTGTAGCCTCATGCACATGGCTACCACGCTTGATCTATTGTTGGGTACATTACCATAGCATTTATATTCTCTGATTAGGCGGGTTACCAAGTTTGACACCTTTTCTTTCTGTGTGTATTGGCGGTGTGTTGCTCGCACTATATATATACTTTTTGAAGCTAATTTACAGGAAAAACTAATGTGTTCCAAAAAAACAAAAATACTTGATCCCATTTCAATAATAATAAAAAACTTGATCCCGCTATAATAACTGGGTTTTCCCAGCTTTTGCTTTAATTTATTACCAAAATCGCCTTTTTAAATACGAACAATCATTTTTGAGAATAATCACATTTGTTAAAAGGTTATCAATTAATTGAAAAAAAGTGAAAAAAAAGTAGATTAGATTGATGGACTTGGAGTCCATTTAGTGATTTATCTAGAGTGATTTAATAAAGAGGCTATTTTTATGCTTGAAAATTACAACTTTTTATTCAGGGATTTACAAAGTGAAACGCTAATACCAGCTTCTAAAAAAAAGGGGTGTTATTAATATCAATAAAAAAATATACGTTATTAACCAATAATGGCGGAATGGCACAAAATATAACTTAACACTTTTCGAATCTTAACTAGATCACAATCACAGAAACATGTTATTAAAGTCACCCAGGATCTCTTAAAATTTGTAATAACAGTAGGTAACTAACCCTAAGAACTTGTTTTTGTATTTGCATTTTTTTTTCTTCAAAAACTTGAAATGGCTCTAGCTTTTTCACCTCATAAAGTTTTTTTTTCTTTTTTCCTTTACTGCTTTTTTTCTTCTTTTTTTTTCGAGAGACTATTAGCTCAAACCAATTACACCAATTATAAATCTTTTTTTTTCAATTTAACTAAACCAAGCTGAGGTATTGATCACATTTACATTACCAGTATGGGCTAATCATTTTGAACAAACTCCTAATGAACAAAATGTTCAGTTTAGTTTGTTGAATTTGTAATCAATTTAGTAATTGTACAGTAACATGTTTTAAAATGGTCATTATTTCTTTATTTAGTTAACAAGTTTGGTAAACAAGTTTAGTCATCAAAAGTTTACACAACTAATATCAAAATTAGCTTCAAAAAATCCTCTCTCCAACCAGCCTATAAAATAATAAATAAGAGCAATAAAATAACAAAACATAAATCAGCCCAGAAGATAGATATGATATGTGAAGGAAAATATATGGAAATTGCTAAAATATAAAGCAAGTCGCTTCTAAAGTTTAATTTTGTTGTTGCTCTTAAAGCCCTTGGATTTTGTTTTTGTGTTGTTTGCGAGTTAACACCGGAAATCCTTTCAAAAAAAAACAATTAATTACTTCGAAACAAAAAAAAATGAGAAACGAAATAGAATAAAACCCCATTTTTGTGAACTAAATACAAAAACAATTGCAACACTCACAAAGATGTTTGCATCTTTATTCTTACCTATTTGCTGAATATATTATCAGCTTTGATTCTTAGAAATTGGTTAAGGGGAAAATAAGATTATCAAGAAGGCTGCCCATCGTAACAGCAAGTCCAATCGCCAAACATCAAAGCGTTGGTCCAATTATATCTAGAGTTACTTTGGGTAAGTCGAGTTAACAAGCCAGAGTGCTACAAAATTTGTAATTCGCATTGGTTTTGTTGAAGTTGGTTAAAATGGAAATAATTATATAAAACCCAGTGGTTTCTTTCTTCTTTTGAAATTAAGCATTAGCTCAACACCCTATAGTAAACTGAACAGTTTTAAAACAAAAAAATGAGGCAGGAACTTACAAAAAGGGAGATAAACCTCAATGTTACATTTTTTTTAAATGACTGAGCCGTTTTAACCCGAATTTCTCAAACTGCCCGTATTTCTCGATCATTTAATTGTTCTACTTTAAAATTGAAAGTCGTGGTGTATATCAACGGGGAAGAGGGGGTATTTATTGTTTTTAGTTTATTCAAAAATTTAACTACGAGCAAAATACTATACTTTTTTATTTTGAATTGTAAAGTACATAAAATATAAAGTTCCTAGAAACCGCAAATAAAGCTTTAAAACAAACAAACTCGCCAACACAAACGAACCATCACAGAAAACAAGTACCACGCAGTGTCGATATCTTGGAAGCTCCCAACAAGTCCAGCAATGATAAACTTTCCTAACGATTCAATAGCTGTTCCCAAGCCATTCAACCTAACGGGCAAAAAGATGAATTTGGCACCTTTTACCGAAGCAGGGGATGTCGCAATGAAAAAACTGCTCTCCTGTCCAAACTCAATGAAGTATTTGCAATTCATGAGCAAGTTGCCAACAGGCTGGACAATGGAAGAGATAGTAGCGAGGCGCATGGGAAGAATGGAAAAGCAAAAGTCTGGAGAAGATATATCGTTCTTAATCGTGGTCCCTTTATCGAAATTAGGAGAGGCAGCCTCTCAATTCGGAAGCGAAGAGATATTGAGTGCGGGCACAAATGGGGTGGACGAAGAGTACGTGATTGGCGGTTGTTGCGGATTACAACACTTGGATATGTCCTCTGCAGGCGGTGAAGTAGGAATCATAGTGGACCATAGATTGTGGAAAAGCGGGATCGGTTCAGAGGCTTTATTCCACTGCTTCCAGCTAGGGTTTGAAACTTTAAAGCTTCATAGATTGGTATTCTGTACAACAGGAGAGAATACAATGATGAGAGGATGGCTTGAGAAAGTTGGAAAGATAGAGGTTGAGGCTATCGTCAAAGACTTTATTTATTACAATAACGGATACATTGATAGTTACAACTATGCTATTTTCGAACACCAGTGGGGCTCATATCTCAAAGAAGACTTGCTGAAAATAATTTAAGGTTGTGTTTCAATTTAGTCTCTCGTCGTTTCTCTAGTTTTATACCACCTGAATACTCGCAATAATAAATATAGAATCTAGTACCCTCCCTGAACAAGCCACCTGAATTTACAATGCTTAAAACGTAAAACTACAGTCATAATTAAATACGGATTTCAGTAGATTTGAATGGATGTTAAGCAAAATAATAGTAAAAAAAAAAAAAGCAAAGGAAAAAAAAGCAAAGGAAAAAGAAAGGCATTAACTTTAAAAAGAAAAAAGAGTATTAATATATTCACAACGGTAGATTAAATAATACAGAAAGGCAAAGGCAAAGGCAAAGGCAAAGGCAAAGGCAAAGGCAAAGGCAAAAGTTCAAGGTAAGGAAAAGAGCCGATACTGTTAAAGTCTACATTAATCACTTGTTTCCATATCATCAGTAATTTCACCTTCTTCAGACTCGCTTTGGCAATGTGGATTTGGATTTGTATTAGCGTTGGTATTGGCGAAGTTAGAGTCTATTCCACCTGAGTTACCTGTATTTCCAGTAAACCGAGTGTTAGGAAGGCGGTATGTTTCTGAAATATCTTGGACTTTGGTGATTCTACTTGGGAAATCATTCATACTTTGGTTTGGTGTATTGGATATTGGCCTGAGCTCTTTTGGTGGTGACATGGTGTCCGTAAACTTGATATGCGACACTGGGTGGTGGTTAATATGGCCATCGGTATACTTGTTCGCACCTGTTTTGTGGTTGTAGCCCAAATCTGACGGTTCATCTTTGGTGTAGTAATTATCCCTTTCATAACCAAAACGTTGATTGCCATAACCATACTCGTTATTATCGGCTGCATTGCTATAGTGAGTATTGTAGTCTATACTGGGATCATTTTGGTAAACAGGACCATCAAAGCGACAGTCCACATCTGATCCATAAAGGTCATCCAAGCTGGTGTAGGAATAAGGATAGGGATGCCCGTTGTTGTAGCCTGTGTTATGATCCATATTGTTATGACACAGAGTCGAGCTATTGAACAAAGTCTGTGAACTATTGACCCTTTTGACGTTTATCGAATCGCTTCTTCTTTTAGGTTTGCCCAACAGCTTCATCATCGCACGCTGGTCTACTTTGAACTCTTCTTTATTTTCCGTAAAGTCAAAAACAAAACGGTCCAAATCCAAGCCAGGATACTTTACCAGCGGATAAAACACCATATTTAGATCGGGGGTTGAAGCGTCTACTATAGATATAAACGCCAAGAATCAGTTAATTCAAAAATAAAAGTCGAATAATGCCCAATAATGCACACAGACCAATCCTGTCAACAGTTTTTATTATAACTACTAATTAGTAAATAATCATTTCTTTTGGACTAAAACCAATTTCAATATAAATCAAGACAAAAAAAAACGCCAAGCAAACATACCTGTGCTTTCATGTACCCCAGAATCAGGTTGATCTTGTGATTCTGATTCTAACTTTGAATCGATGTCGGTATAAACTGAAAGAATAGGATAGTCATCAAACTCATTCCTGCTGATGTTTAAAAGGTCCTCAACTTTAGTGTCTTTTTTCTCGCTTATATAAGAGGGCGGATAGCCATACATATACATTCTTGAAACAAATTCTGCAATATCGCTACTTTCACAACTCGTTTTTTCTGTTTTGCCATCCACTTTTGCCTCTTCTTGTGCCTCGCTTCCACCATCGCCTTTTTCAGAATCAGTATTTGCATCTGCATTGATCCCCAATGCCAACAGTAAAGACTTGGAGTATTTTCCTGGCTTGTACTTGTTGACAGTATCCAAGTACTCGTTGATTTCCCCAATAGCCAAAAAGAACCTTTTGTTGGTTTGGTCGCTGCTTCTGCTTTTATAATCTTTCAGGTTGCTTGAAACCATTTTATCATTTCTAGGCAATTGACACTCTGGCAATTCGTGGTACGCAGACCCGCAGTTGAAGCAGGTTTTGCTATATTTGTTTGCTATATGCTTGTCACCAATAGCAACACCGTAGTCTAGAATATATGATGTGTTACCACGTTTATACCCGGTGTTGGGTCTATGTCTTTTTTGTTGTGTATAGCTCCGTCCCCCTCTATAATTTAAAGTGCTGTCCTCGTCATGTGCATCAGGTTCATTATCATCTTCCTTATCTACCCTGGTGGCACAAGTGCTCAAAACAAAATCCTGCGTGCCAAATATCGTTGTTTCTGCAACTAAATCGCCACCATGCGTTCTTTTATTTGGCATCTTTAGTCCAGCAACAGTATATTCGCCTTCCTCTTCATCTGTAATTGAAGAGTACTTTTGTTTTCTGGGTCTATGGCTACCACCATCCATAAATTCTATCCCCATCATTACAACAAATACGCATTATGTCCTATTGTGCTTGGGAAATCAGTAATAACAGCCATATAAACAAAAAAATGCCAAGCTTGTCGGTACATACCTTCTCCATGCTCTTTCAAGTCTGTACTTTTTGAATCCTCGCTTTTGAGCTGAACAAATAAATCGCCATCAATGATATACGCGGTAATTTCTTTAGAAAACCGATTGACACTTTCAAGCACAAACTCTTCGTTTGTATATTCGTTTTTGTTTTCTGCATCGCCCACCAACTCCTTTAACCGAACTATAAACCATCCAAAACGTACCCATTGGGTTTAGACTTGCAAGTTACTGTCAACAAGACCATTTTAGTATCATTATATTGGTAACAATAAACAACATCCCCTCCTCACCGAATTGAATTCTTTAGTCAAATCTAACAGTTTACTTGCTTTTAAAACTTGATAAATCCAGGCAGTTTGAATCCGTTATATTCTGTAAAAGCCCCTCTTTGTTAGAGCCCTCGAGCTCTATTCCTGCTTCTAATTTCTCCAACTCCCGCTCGATTAACTCTCCCATACTCTTTTCCAAAAAAGAAACAATTCTCTTGGCTTTTGTGTATTCTTTCCTATCATTTTCCCGTTTTTTACTTTCTTTGCCAAAAACAGCCTATTAGTAAACATTATCCGAATGTTATCTAGTTTAATTTTTCAGATCCGACAAAACAATTTTCCATTTTATTCACAAAATATTGCCAAAAGTACAGAATGGGGTGGGATAGAATGATAAAGAAAATATATAATTTAATTCTAGCACTTGCCTTTTCAAGAACTCCTTGAATATACTCTTGGATCTCCAGCTGGTACTTTCTATCGTTTATTTTTAAACACGCAAAATAAATTATAAATTCAATACAGCCATCACATTTAAATCATAAATTAGAAATAGTGTAAAAAAAAAGTCATTTATAAAAGACATTCATTTTTTACGTTACTTACTCTTCAAGGTTATAGCTGACAAGCTTAACCTTCATTTCGCCATCACCCATTGTAAGTATTATTGTAGCTGAAAATACTAAAAGCACACCTGCCTATACCTACCGACTTTAAACTTGGCTATAAAGTCTTTAAAAGGTTGAAGTAGCAGAATCGAGAATTGTTTTTGATTTTAACTGATTTAATTAACAATTTTTAAGTTGCACTTTCAATTTATTTTCAAAAACCCCAATTTAACGCGACACTGCTATAACATTGTTCAAGAAAGCTAAAAATATGTTTGTATTTTCAAATTGGTTTAAACCGCTTAAACACTTGATTGGTTCTCTCAAATTTTTTCCCAAGCCAAAAGTTCGAGTTTATTGCGCGCTTGCCAAATAACCAAGCAGTCGCTTTTATTTATTCGCTAGCTCTGCCTTACTTTTTTACCGAACTTTGTTATTAATCACACTAACTATTCCAAGTAATGGTCAAGTAATAGTTTATATTTTATTCTTAAAAAAGGTAACAATACTCCCAAGAAGCTCAAGCAAAAATTTACGGCAAGCAGACAGCTGATAAAATTGACGCGACTTGGGTGGTTCGGACCCACCACCGCATAGTAATGAATATATTTCCGCGTTTGACTTGCTACTCTGCATAATCTAGCACGCCATATTCACTGATCAGCTTGCTCTAGATTTCTTCTATTTGAATACTCATAGCTACGCTTACATTCATTTTCCTCCATCCTCGCCCACCTCTCCCACAACCGACCTATCTACCTTATACTTGATGGTACGTATAACCATTGTACATTTTGTGTTCCAATTATTGCCAGACATTGATTCAATCCTATTCAGGTAGTAGTACACTCCAACATAATAGAACTACCGTTCAATAATTTTCACTTACATTTACATTGCGCAATTATCTTGTCAAATAATAATATACGCGAGCGATCTGAAAAATATATGTTCACTAGAGCTGTAAAGGATATTAAAATAACACGATCAAGATAAAAGTACAAATAAAAATCTGAAAAATAATGTAGCATGTTTTTATATTTTATTACCAACAAAACAACCAAACAAACATCAGAAGAAAAAAAAAATAGAGATACGCAGTCTACTAGCTTTAATCAAGGAGGAAATAATCAAATAATGTGTAGACAACCAGACGGTTGGCCCAGCCACAGAGCAGTGAAGGAATATGAACTAATCACAATACCACTTCAGTGGCTCGTAGTCATCGTCATCGTCGTCGCTATTGTCTTTATTATCTGGACCCACTTTGCTATAATGAGGTGATGACGGAGCTTCAGTTACTTTATTGTCTTCTCCAAGAGTTTGTGCTAAAATTGGTGCATTTGGACTTGGTCCTGGAGCTCAATAAAAGTGTTTTGTTTCGTATTAGTTCTTGGAAAACAGAAGCAGTTTGAATATTGTTCAACATACTGGGTATACAAAGTTCGCACCGTTGAAATAAAGCAAAAGCTCACCTTTACCAACAAACAGATCAACATTAACGTTTTCAACTGATTTTGCTACATTATCGAATGTTTTGTTTCTAGTTCTATTTTCTGTTGTTTTGGAATTAGTGCTACCCGAGATGGGGGGTTTTGAGCTATGGGGGTACTTGCAGTTATACTTTAGACATTTCCCCAAATCAGTCCAATCTGGGCATAAGAAAAGGTGCTTCTTTTTACACTGCAGCCCTAAAGGACAATTTTTGTTATAAACAAAGTCTCTGCAGATACTCGCTTTGGGATTCACCCTTGAATGTATGTACTGGCAGTCTTGATCTTTGCAGTTGTTTTTTTGAAAGTGGTGACAGATGGGTGTTCTTTTAGGGTCTGTCGAATGCAGATATAAACATTCCGATGGCAGCTTTTTACACATCCCTCTCAAAAACTTGAGACATAACTGGCTTTTGTCAGTGCTCTGTAAAGATCTTTTTCTACTCTTTTTCAAAGCTAAAGTGGAGCAATCAGTTATGTTAGTACCACTATCTCCTGTACTCATAGACTGTACCATTAACAAAAGAAATATGTTGGCGTAGTTTCTGTTGTTATTGCCATTCTCAACGCAGCACCTTTTAATTGTAAAGAGTAAAAGCTTTACCTATTTCTTTATAGTTTGTAGCTATATAGCTTCTTGAAACTTTATAGTGATTTTGGGCTAGCAACCTAGTCAGTTTAAAATACACAGATATGGACATTTCAAGTAAACCAGACCAACGATCGATCACGTTGCATTGCGTTGCAAACATATACATACACGTGGCTAGTTCATATTACATTATTACCTTTTGACCTTAGACTGTTGTTGGCTATTTCTGCGTACTAAATTCCCGGAAGAAGTTTTTACAAATTCGTTCAATATCTTGTTTTCAGAGTTTGCAGACAGATCGGTGCTATCAGAGGCTAAAAGTAACCAAAATAAGTAATACATAAATGTTTCATAAATAAAAACAAAATTAAGCTGCCAATCCTCCTAGTTGCATTTCACCAAGTTAAAATAATAAAAAGCGGTAAGCTATTGTTTATAACGCTTACTTTTGTTATCAACAGGCTTTCTGCTGAAAACCATGTTTTTGCTTTTAGTTGCCAGATTGTATGAAGAATGGTAAGGTTTTATATAAGGACTGTAGCGAATACGACTTGGTTTACAAACCGGAGGCCTGTAAACATTACTTGCCAAGACACCTACGCATGTTGTATCATGATCTGGGTTATTTCTGCATTTTTTTACATTGCTAGCTTTGCTGGGCCGATCTAAAATACATTTTGCGGTTGTTTAATTACCGTTTTGAGTGTTGATAAGCTTGTTCCCAACTCTTATATAGGAACTTTTAGGGGCTTGTACGTTATTTCCTTTGTTCTGGAGAATCGAATCCGACTTTTCGACTTGTGCAGCTGGCACCTTTTCCAACTTTGGTATATTGTTGATGTTTTTTGCAGAAACTCGCGCCTCTATTTGCCTTTTCATTGATTCTAGCTTTTTGTGCAGGGCTATCGATGCTATTTCAAGTGCAATTGGAAAAATAATATTTAGAATGCCTTCTTATCTCAAGTCTTTTCTTTTGCTCGTTTTTTATTGTGTGGACTTGTTCAAATGAATGTTAGAATAGTATAAAGGGATTACCTTCTAGAGCACGGATTTGTGCATCGTATTTATTACCGCTTGACATTTATGGTTATATACCGAGTACGGCGCTGTTTTTAAATAAAGAAAATCTACATTTAAAGTAAAGAGTAAAGTTAAGAAAGCATTTAGTTGAAATTCTCCCAAATAGCATAAATTTCAACAAAAAAAATACAAAAAAAAATGCAATTAAGAGCTTGCAAAACCAAAGTTTAAAAATCGAAATTTTATTAGAAAATAAATAAAAAAAGCGAAATAGCAACGAATTTGCGTGAACATGAATAGTTTAGTTGGCTGTTATTAGAACGTATTGTCAGATTAAGGTGTAGTGTATTTAAGGGCTAAATGTTATTTAAAATATCTAATTCTAGTTTAAATCGATTCAATGGCTGTAAACAGGAAAACAAGAGAGCAAAACTAATTAACGTCTATTCAGTGTCACAATCCGATTCAGAACTAGAGTCAGAAAGTGCTAGATCATCCTCATTGTCTTCAAGCTGTAAACTTGGATAGAACGTAGGCAAATAGAAAAACTTGTAAAGACCAAATAACACCACAAAGGATATTGCGCAAGACCACCCAACAACAACATATGTTGGAAATGGTGTTGGAAACTCGCCAGCAGAAAATTTGATGATAACGAGCAGTTCAGTCATTACTGTGGCTATAATAAGCCAGCTGTGAACACCAAGCTTTTTGCATAACGGGTTGGAGTAAAATTCGTAGAGCTCTCGTGTGGCAGGTAAACAGAACAAAAAGGAAAGAACCAGTCTGGTGATTACAATAAAGTGCTCTGGAGGGACCCAAAGCAGATATTTCAAATAGAACACATTCAGCTCAATAGCCAGCGACAGGACTATAAGAATGCATATACCAATGTAGTTTCTAAGGCTTTTTGTTGGTGCCCATGAGTAGCTTGTCCAGCTATGTGGTGTAAACTGTGCACCCGCCCTCTTGATTCGGCCTTTGATGGTGTTGGTCTGCGACAGCTTGTTCCATTTGTAGGATTTGACTTCAAAGTAGTCGCAAAACTTCATACCAACATATATTCCTAGCCAGTTGCAGATCAGGACATCCAGTAGCCAATGGTCCCACCAACACTCTGCAAAGTTGGCAAGCTGATTTTCTAGGGAGTATTCGCACAGCTCGAACAGAATCGATATTATCCAGCATATAGTGTTGTTTCTAAAAATAATAGCTTTCCCAAACCACCCAAGCGAATGTGCTAGCACAAATATGTCTATGCCACCCTATTTGCGTTTATTTTCAGTCATCTTTTTTAATTTTGCTTTGTTTTGTTTTGTTTTGTCAAAGTCTATTAGCATTTATTTTGGTGTTTAAACATGCTTGACGTATCTACAAGATTTATGCAGCCAGCCTTAACCAACTATAACGCAGACTAGCCCGCCAAACCAAAAAAAAAAAGAAACTATGACCACCAACTTACCATTATATCGTTGTAATTAAAGCCACAGTTTTCGGCATATGACTTTTCGGGTAGCTGAACACCAAGATCCTTGTCGAATATCTTCATCATATTTCTGGCGTCAGACTTGCTTTGAAATAAAAGGTATATGAGTCCCATTTCGTATAAAACATTTGTAGCCAAAACCGCTCTCCAAATTGCTGGGTGTGGTCTAATAAAAGGCCCATCCCGAAACAACACAATTCCTATCACTATAAACACCGAGCAGCACGCCCCAATTCCCCAAACTATGTTCTTGTTTTGATTGCTTTCATCCGTATAGAACGCCACATATAGCAAAAATGATATTGTGGCAACCAAAAGACTAATCGTGTGCGGTGTATCTACAAGAAGTGTGATACATTGTCGTTAATAAACAGAATAAAACTGACGACTCTATTATCCATTACTTTCTAGCTAATAAACCTGCTTGTGTTCGACTTTGCAATTCAGCGCTTGATCAAGTAATATACATTTATCTATTAACACTTATGTATGCTCTTACTGAAAAAGGATATCGTGGGATCAGGCAAATCGAAGTCCAGCCTTTTAACCAAATCTTTCTCCCGAAGAGCTGCCTTTTCGCTCACAACACGACTTTTTTGCTCCTTTACATTCGAACTCTCCATATTAAAGCTCGTAGCACTTGATCAGGTAAGCCTCTAATGCGATTACTGGAATTGCTGATCTATTCAGCAATTATTCTTTTGTGTTTTTTAAGAATTTATATGTTTTGAACTTTTATTTAGTTTTAGAGGAAGATTCAAGTTGCAAGTGTGATAGAGAAATTGATTTAATATTTTTATACTTTTGTGTATCGCACTGCTTTTTTTTTTCCAACTCGCAATTTTATTTGCTTTGCTGGTTTAATTGATGATGTTGAAATAACGATAGCTGAATTGATGTGAAAAAAAAAAAAGTGTGAAAAAAGGATGTGAATAGAAAAAAACTTAAATCTGAGTCTCGAGTTCAATTCCAGCAATTATATGCATACTATTGGTCGAACTTGGTGCTTTATCTAATACTAAATAAACAAATATTCTTGTGGCTATTTCAATAGAGTTGTGTAGATTTATTTATTTATGTGATTTACTGGCAACAGAATCAACATGACAAAACAATTATTTTGATTCTGTTGCCATTAAACTATATAAATAAATACTATTTCAATATAAAAAAAAGGATTCTTGTGGGTATTACTTGCGGAAATGTACAACTCAATATTGGCTACAGACACGTCTACTAGACTCAAGCTGGCCAGACTAAACCGTAATTTTCCACAGACACTCGGGCTCTAGTTTTATGGAGAGTCGACTATATCTGGAGTATCATATCTTTATCAGCACCAAGTATTTAAAAAAAAGCTTTGGCTGATCAGTATTGCGTACTGGGTGAAATAGTGACTTTGAAAAGTTGAAAGTGCAATTTAAATAAGCTCTGAAAATTAAGACGTGCGTTTAGATTGACTACTGTTTTTAAAACTGAGGTTCTAAATAAAATCTGCAACTTTAGTCGTTTTTCGGGCCTAACGAATTCTCTATATTCTAAAACAAATACATTTGCCCGCTCTGCAATTGATTTCTTAACGTAATTGGCATCTGACCAATAGGCGCAATAGTAAACAAAAATCTACAGCTCAACTCATTGGAGTTTTAGAAAAACAGTTATATTCTTTAAGTCCCCACCTTTACTGAGCTGGTGCATTATTTACTATTAGTTATTTATTATTCAAAAGTTAAGATATTACAAATATGGAATAGCGCTTTTATTTAAACTACGACTTTCGCAAGAGACTAATAAATACAGGTTTCAGCTACTATTGTTTCCATTACTTTTGCTCCTTTAATCCGCCAAAGAGTTAAATTTCTCAAAACTCCACATCATGGTAAATCAATATTAAATAAATAAAATTGAAGCGAGGCGTTTTTTTAACTCTGTAAATATCATCTGGATTTTATATTTGTGCCCGCTACTCTATATAGCGAGGCACACCTTTTTAATGTTGCTGTTTTTTTTTCTTCAAAGCAAAACACATCAACTTTACGTTACGCGTTTCAAATCACTATTCTAGGATAATGAACAAGATGAATCAAGGCAATTCGATTGCGCGCTGGATTTAATGTGTCGGTTGCCACCGCAAAACATTGAGGAGAACATGGTCAAGCTTTTGGAAATTGCACCAGAGCTAACTGATGAGCTATTATCCTCAGTTGACCAACCGCTAAGAATAGGCTTTGATGACAAAGCTGGGCAGGAGTTTCTAATATGCGATTATAACCGCGATGGAGACTCTTTTAGGTAATAACACGAAACTTGTAAACCAAGTGAATTTGAAGCCCAAAATTAACACTTTGTTTAATTCAAATGCAATCCAAGTTTCAAAACCAAATCCAAATTCGAATTAAAACTCAAACGGAACTTGATAGGTCGCCTTGGACAAATAAATATTATCCAGATATTGAGGACGGTACATATCCTTCAGATCGGGCACGGAAGTTGGAAGTCGTAGCGAACGAGGCGTTTAAAACCTACACGAAACTGTAATTAAGAGCTAGATTTCACATCAAGTTTTGTCTAAACTATATTGCTGTAGCTGTGAGACGGAAATATAATGTTTCTAGACTGATGATATTTATTTTTTTTGATGATTATGATGGGGTGTGGTTATGTAGGTACTACGAGGAGGGAATATCTTCGGTCTATTTTTGGGAGGGCGATGATAGCCTAGCTTGTGCAATTCTAATCAAAAAAGGTAGCGCGTTCATAAACATGTATATCTCGACGGACTTTTAAGCTTAAAAGTGCAAACTCTCAAGAGTTCTGAAGCAATGGAATTAAATCAAGTTTTTTTTTTTTTGTAATTACTGGTTGTGTAGTTGAATCTGGCGCTTCTCGTTCAAAGGGTGCGTGGGACTCGATTCACGTGGTTGACATTGATGTCAGGGGTCGGCAAGCCATGTATAAATTAACCACAACGGTGATGTTATACACTGTTAGTAACCATGGCAATGTAGGCCAGATGAACTTGTCTGGATCCCTTACACGGCAAGAAGAGCGCGAGGGCGTGCTGGAAGATTCCAACTCCCACGTTGTAAACATTGGTAGAATGGTCGAAGATATGGAATTCAAGCTAAGAAACTCGATACAAGAGGTCTACTTTGGAAAAACCAAAGACATTGTGAACGATCTACGCTCAATGTCTTCACTGAGCGACATCAAAAGGAAGAAGGTCATACATGGCGAAATATTTAGTCAGCTAATGGACCGCCAGTAGTCACTCTTTTTGTTTTCTTTCCTTCCTTTTTTTTTTTTACTCTTCACTTCAACATTATTATTATTACTACACTGTCTACCTTTTCACAGCCTGCTTACACTAAATTTCGTCTTGTTTTTTCAACGAGCTTCGTATTGCCCTATTTAATTTATAAACATATCTATACATTCCAACCTTTAAATGCTTTACATCGTAATTGTATTATTGCCAATTAGTAGTTTGAGAATGTTATTTGAACCGCCTTTACATGTTTAGCTGTGTAATGTCACTTTGGTTTTGAGCTGGCCGTTGCTGATATATCTTATTATTAAAATTTTCAATAAATCAATAGAGCTTCCCATTTACTTGAATGACACTATTGCTAACCATTTGGCGATTATTGGTCCTAATGCAATACTTAATTTTGCCGTTTATCTATTTAAAATCGTTTGTTTAAAACTTTTTTTTTTTAGCAAAAAAATTTAAAAGATTAGAAATCAAAGCCAAATCATAAGGTAAAACTAAAACCAAAATAATTCAACCAAAGAGTTTGAATAAAGCTTGCTTTCATTATAATTCCTTTATACATTTACCACAGATCAAAAGCTTTAAAGATGAATTCGATTCTACCCTTGGCGTTAAAGGCGGTAATAAAGAAATCTAAAGATGTGCCAATGCAATCACCAATATTTAAAAATGGAATTGGCGCCTTCGTATTCCCATGCAGAAAAATGGTGTTCAATTACTGCGAAAAAAGCGGAAGTAGCAAGGGAATGAAGTAAGCTAATACACAAATACGCATTCTTTGTTTAAATTGTATTAAGAGCAGACGATAAATGCTGCTTTTCAAAGGAGGGAAGTTGGGGGTTGAAAATCGAAATCCGCAATCAATAATGTTGTTTACAATATATTCAGATTCTTTCCAGCTAGACATCTGTTTTTTGTCGGTTTACTCTAGAATATTTGACTGTGATATTGATTTACTAACGATACTTTTTTATAAAAATTTCTAGGGACTTCCTATTAAAAGATGCAATCGAGTTTTCAAAACAGAATCCAATGGTTGAGGTTATAGTTCAACCCAGACCTTCGAGACATCCTATAATTAGAGCATTTTATGGTGAGTTGATGTTACTTTATGTGTTTTTGGCTTTGAAATCAATGGTTTGTACACAAACTTGGCTGTGTTTTGGTGACCATACAAAGCTTTATAATGCATTGTTTTTTTCAATATTGAATCTTTTAACGTGTTTTGGACGACGTATCCTTATTTATTGCTGTAAATCTTGATTATTGTGTAGTAAACGGGAGATCCCGCGTGATATGCGTCAAAAACCAAGAGAAAGACGACATTGTTAAAGAGATATCGAGGATCAGAGATATGTCTGGTGGATACAATAGGCTATGGAAGAAGCCAGTTCTATCCAACTCGCCTAGCGTCAGAGGAGTTTGGTCGCCATTCCACGCTGAGCCACATGTTATTAAATCTTTTAAGAAACAAGAGTAGAATCTGCACAAGTTTATAGTATAGATACTTGACAACCACAAAATCCGACTTTCAGTATAAATTCAAACAATATTAAATCACACGCTTTAAACAATAATTATAAAAAAAATAAAGAAAATAAAAATAAATATGATCAAGATAAAGTCCAAGATAAAGTTCAATATATAATCCAAGACAAAGTTCAAGATATAATCCAAGTCAACAAGGTATGCTGTTGGTATGGTGTTCAGGAACTGGATAAAAAATATAGGATGGCAGGCTAGATATATTTGGTTTGTAGTTACTTTAATAAGCATCGAGTAGAAAGCAAAGTCAAGTCCAAATTTTTACCAATATTAACGCCAATATCAACGTCAATATCAACACCAATAGTAGTGGGATACGATTAATCTTGTTAGGTGGTGTGAGAAGTGTAGGAAAACCAATATTGGGTCTTTGGACAATATTGTAGGATATGCATAGAACACAGTCAAAAGAAAGGAGTGACAGCAAAAGTAAAAATGCTGCTTATAAAAATACAGAAAGGAAGAGATAATCGTTCGACTTTAAACTTGAAACATGTATAGTTGGGGATTACTGATGTAAATATAATAAAGATGGGGTTTAATAGCGAGAAGATGTATTCTTAGAGATTTCAAGCAAATGCTTGTTACACATAATAAAATAATCACTATCTCCATTAATTTGTTGCTTAATTATTGGGTGATATTTGGTTATGGAATTCAAAGTCGATATTAAATGAAAAGAGGGTAAACAAACAACAAAAAAAAAACATGTTTAAAAAAAAATATGGTAAGACTGTGTCTGGAATATAAAAGTTGAAAAGCAAGACTGGCGAGCAGAAATACTTTACAGTAACTTTTCTGAAAACACATTTTTATTAAGCATATTATTTACAGCAACGCTTCCAAATAATTTGGAGACAGAAAGGCAAGTATATAACTAGTAAATAAAGATATAATGTATAGCAAACACAGAATCAATGTGATGAATTGGTCACATAGATCTAGCTCGCTAGTAAATACACTAAATTGACAAATAAAACAGTGTATAGACCGTCAAATAGATCAGAGCACAGCAGATTTTGCAATCTAAAAGTATCCTTGTTTAGCATATTTAACGCTTTGTTATTTGCGATATCAATAGATAAACTTGATCCAAACCAATAACTGAAAAACCAGAACAAAGCTAGCCTTAAGGCCTTAATCAATTAATAGTAAAAGCAAACTTTTTTGCAATAAAAAAGAAATAAATCCCACCATGTTTCCAAGAATCAGTATTAGCCAAGGGACACTGTGCAGTGTTTCGGCAGAGTCGGACTGCACAGTAGCAGTGTACTCAAGCGGTAACTCACTAACCGCGGAGCTAAGCGCAAGTTCGGCGACCCAAAGTTCGCTAGCCTCATTTGCAGCTGTTGACTCGTCAGTCCACAAGGCAACAACGTTCTTCCCGCTTGCTGGTGTGTCCGGAGGACGATTGGTGCTATCACCTACAGGAACATTGAATGAGGATGTTGACGATGTTCGCAAAGTTAGAGGTAACAGATACTGGCATACGGGCCAATCGGCTTCTCCTGACTATTATTATTATTATTTTTACCCCGGGAGGTTATGTGGTTATGTTGGTAGTATACGAGTTTAACATTTAAATACACTGTGGTTAGATGCCGTAAGAAGTGGTATCAACAGAGCCATCAAAGCGGGGTCCCGTTCACCAACACTCTACTTGTCAAAGCTTGAGTTCCCAGAAAACACAATTGATGCTGACTACTCAAGATGGATCGAGGTGTCTATTCTTGCAGCACTCGAAGTGTCGTACGTCACAATGGTTTCACGTGAATGGCACGCAAGAATTGGGACATCAGGAAGTAGCGACGAGAAACTTGACTCTATCAACGTTATTGTGTCAGAGCTTGTATCCACTAGCAGCAGTGAACTGAGCACTTTGCTTAACCGTACTGAAGCTATTGAAAAGGGAAAGAGACTTTGCAAAGGTTGGTTTTTTTTTTTTCTTTCATTTTTTTTTTATTCTGGCGAGAGTCATTGTGGAGTTAGGGTGTATATAGATATATTTGTAGATGTTTGATTATAACAACGTATTAAATGTGACGGTTCGATATAGATATGGGCTATGCTGACCCTGAACGCATGACACCATACAAGTTTGCTGAGCACGTCAAAATGGCGTTTGAAAACGTACCAGGAGTTACTTATAGGCTGACGGATGATCTGTCGGTTATCAAGGAGCAATACCCATTGCTTTACCACTCTGCAAGAGCATCTTTCCCAGGTAGGTTGTTTTTGTCTTTGTCTTTGTCTTTGTAGTTGTTGATTTCCAATACTATAAAGGAAGAAATAACAATGTTTACAACAGCATTATACTGACGGGCAAAACTACTTGCAAATACTTTCTGACTTAGCTGAACATACACGTCCTTGCTTGGTTGAGCTGGAGTACAGATCACCCGACCAATCGCAAGTCAAGGAAAACGTTTACCTGGTAGGTAAGGGAGTGACTTATGACACAGGAGGAATCAGCATTAAGGTTGGAGCAGCAATGAGGGGAATGTCACGTGACAAGTTGGGTGCCTGTTCAGTTGCAGGATTTATTCTTACAGCAGCGCTGTTGGGATCGAAAAACGTAAACATCACGGGAATTATGTCGTTGGAACGCAACTCTGTTGGGCCAGACTCATTGCTTCCTGACGAGACACTTGTTAGCCGAGCTGGAGTTCGAGTAGCAATTATAAACACAGATGCAGAGGGTAGACTGGTGATGACAGACCCGCTGGCTGAGCTTAAGGAGCGTATTGTGGAGGCAAGAAAGGGCGGCGATAATACACCAGTGACGTTGTACACGGTAGCTACCTTGACAGGTCACGTGATTCGAGCCTATGGCGGGTATGGAGCAACAGTGGCAAACGGACCAGCAAGAAATGCCAAGGCAGACAAAAAGCTTTCATTGGCTGGACTCTCGTACGGCGATGCCTTTGAAAACTCGGTTATGCGCAGGGATGACTACGCGTTCATTGCCTCGCATAACGACCTTGAGGATGTCTACCAAGTGAACACAGCACCCTCCACCATGACCAACAGAGCCCATATGTTCCCTGCCGCCTACATGATCAGAGCTTCGGGGCTTGATAAGCACGGACTGACAGCAAGCCAGGAAGACAGAATCAACTACATCCACCTTGATATTGCTGGAAGTGCTGAAGAGGAGATCTCCAATGGCCTTGGTTTGCCTGATGTTACAGGAAGCCCAATTGCTACTTTGGTTGGAACCCATTTGCTGTAATCGGCTTTACAAGCTGTTTTTTTTTTCCCTCTCTTTTTATTTTTCCTTTTTTGTTGGGTAATCTTCCTTATCACCTTTTAATAGTAATTTTGATTTTATACAATCAAATTCTTTAATTCTTATTTTTAGCTGAAATTGCCAATTTCTGTTATTTGAATCTAAGTCTTAATCTGAACCTTCTTACTTTTTTTTTTTTTTTTTTTTTTTTTGCTCAATTAAAAAACTGTGTGATTGGTGGGCTCACCGCCATAATCCATTTATATATCAAGCTATGTTACTTTACATTGAAACGGGTTCTGCTTGGTTTGGTTTATTAACCGAATATATATAATCATCGATAAAGACTATGTAAAAGTAAGTGTATAATATACTCTAATCAGTTGAAATAAATCGTATGCTGTGTTTCGCTGCCTTGTACTGCTCTTTTATTCCTTGAACTAGGCTGAGCTGTAGTGTTGTGTTTTATTACATGTGTGCTATATTATTTCACTCCTGATTTTTGTGCCATTTCCAACCGGCAATGGCTACAGTACCAAGATCCAACTGGCGGTGAGGTCAACCCAACGCACTCGTAATGGAACCATTCATAAGGACAACCCTATTTATTTATTTAGTATTAGTATTAGTATTAGTATTAGTGTTAGTATTAGTTGTAATTGTAACAACAATACTTTGTCAATTATAAATATATTCACTCCAAGTATCAAAACCTACATCGCTATCACAAGCAACCATATCGCCAAACGACACTTGTCTGCAGAAACAGTATAGCTGGTCGTCCGACTCTTCAACTCCATTCCCGTCATCTCTTCCCATATTAGGTCTATCAGGTCCGTGGTATCTATTTAAAAGAAAAATGCGTATTATTTGTTTATCTTGTTAATTCCTGTTGATATTTGGCTTATTGGATAAACATAATTGCCATTTAGTATTTCTATCGCTGGTCTGAATTTAGTTCTTACTTTTTCTGTTTACGGCCAGGTTGACTGCTCAACGCGTTCAGGTTTTTTCGTTCTAATCCCAACCAATGAAATGTTAGTATGATCAAAAGTACAGAAATAGGAAAATAAAAAGGTACATTTCGGTAAATCGGAACACAGTCTTAAACTACGCTTGGTAGCCAGAATCACGTTCCCAATGTTCTCTAGAATCACGTTTAACTCGACTTACTCATAGGCATCCCTGAAGTAGGCGGTCTAGGTCCTCCAGCAACCCCCAGCACACTTCCTTTAATGTCTTTTTCGGCTTTTTGTATGTCCAAGCCCTGTCCTACACGGGCTGTCACAAGCACAGGCCCACTGCTGCCAACAGAGCTGAACTCCCGAGCACTCGATAGCAATGTTGAGCTCGTGTTTATTGCTGCTGATGAAGGTGTAGCAAACAACACATTTGGGTCAATAGCTGCTTCCTGTGACTTGTTCAAGTACCCTAGACCCCCACCACCACCACCTCCTCCCGCACCTGCCCCTGTACCACCCGCTCCATACCCCCCAATGCCTGCCCCTGCCCCCGCTCCTAGTGCTCCCTCCTCCTTATCAAACCTTCTTGTTTCCAAATCTATCTTTCTCAAATGACGCTCAACTATCACCAGCGCCTTTGACGCTAAAAACAGCTTCTTGTCTGCTATATGCTCTGCATCGTTATAATCCTTCAGTAGTATCTTTACAAGCTTTGTCTCCTCATCTGTACGTTTTGCCTTGTTCGAATCTTGATTCAAATACACTTGCCATTTCTTTTCTTGCTTCTCTATGTTCGCTTCCAACACTATTTATTTTTATTCGCGTCCAAAAAAAAGCAATTAAATTAATCCTTTTCAAATTCCATCTTTGTTTTCATTTCACTTGCTTTTCAAATCCCCCCCCCCCCTCTCCCTCACCAACTCCTGTGTTGTTGTATCAGCCAATAAACATACTATTCAACCGCCAAGCACGTCTATAACTTGTACTTACTGTAAAGCTTGCTGTCTAGCTCTTTGATTTCTTGGAACAAATGCTGGATTTCCGACGGTACATTTTCAAGTACTATTGCAATTATCAGTTTTACACAAACAAATTGTAGCGAGCTTTATATACTTTTTCGTTTTTTACAAAGCCAAGTTTACACTCCGCTTTGTTTGTGTTTATGTTTTTTTTTAAAAAAAAATTAAATAAATCTATTCTGTTCATGTTTTTACCTGAAACTGCGTCGTTTAGTAGACTGGTTACATCCGCCATGTCTTTTGGTGTTAACAGTTAAATAGTACTCTTTCCTTTCCTTTCCTTTCCTTTCCTTTCCTTTCTTCTTGTCGTTACTCTTGGTCTTTCGTGGAGATAGTTAATTTCATTTGCTTCAAGTATTCTTTCCTTGTATGGCTAACTTGTGATTACTGAATAATAATTGTATCAATATTTTTTAAACGGTGAAAAGGCTATACCCGCTCTTTACTAATATTGTACCAATTTTTCCAGTTTTGTTTTACTCTATAATTTGTTTTATTATTATTATTATTATTATTATTATTATTATTATAAATCCTAGCTTTGAAAATCCGCTTTTATTCGATTATGCTTCGAACAATAATTTTACAGTTCAATTAGTCAATTCAAGTTGGTTCCGGCTTTTGGTAAAGCTATGCTGCATCTTTTATCTTTTTCACTCGTTATTTTTATTCTTGTTCATTGTAAAACTTTTGTTTGCAAACTTGGTCTCAGTCTACGATATTATACAACAACACAGCAACATATTTACGAGTAAACCCAACAATCTTGTTACTGATATTGTTGCTGTTGTTGACATCATGATGAATATGAAAAAAAACAACTTAAGCATACCCGCTTGTAGTTCAAATGTTCCAACATTTTTAAATAATCTTAACTTTGCATCGAGTTCACTGTTTGCAAGCTTTTTTAGCTACCAACCTTCCCCCACATACTCAGCTTGGTTATATGTTAGACGAGACATTTTCTATCTTTCCATAATTGCATCGTACAACACATTCTCGTTATATTCATAAATCGAAGCTTGATACACTTTATTACTATTTTGTTGAAATTATTGCTGTTATTATTGTTTTTATTTTATTGAAATTATTACCATTGTTATTGTTTTTTTTCTTCAATTCAGATTCTGTTTGAAATAAAAAATTAATTAAATTGAAGTAAAATAAATAAGAAAAAGTACCAAGAAAACTCGAGCCGCAATTGGTTAGGTTCAATATATTTTCCTTCCAATTAGTGCTGGTTTTATTTAATCTTATTATATACATTCCGCTTTTCAGAGCCTCAAAACATATTTAAAAAAACCTAGATTTTTGAGTTATAATCCAATAAGAACGTCATATCGTTTTGTTTTTTTTGTCCTGTGTTTTTTTCAACATAAACAATTTAGTTTCCTCGCTAAAATTTTTTCATCTTTTCTTTTCACCCTCACATTGTTTTTTTTGATCCAAACTTTGCTAATTGTTTTTTTTTCTAAAACAATTCTCAAATAAATGTGCTAGATAAATATTTTTAAATCTCAATCCTTTTGTCTTAATGCCCAAGTATAAAATGGGGCTCATTGTCCTGCTTTGTGTTTTTTAGTTTAACCTTGACACTCTTATCGTCAGCTTCATATATATATTTTTCATGTAAGTCCAAATCACCAATATATATTTATATACTTGACTGAAATTTACATGCCTGTTTCCTATATGTGATGACACAAACCTTGCTTTCCAGGATAGTTTACAAGTATTCTATCTGATGAGTGAAGCAAACCTCTAAGAAGCCCTGAATTATATAGTTTGATGCATGTATCAACACTGGTTTATCCCATATCAACGTTTCTTTCAACTTGAACTAATTATAACAGTTTTGACTTGTACAATCTTTAGGCTAGTCTAGTATCATGCATCACTTTTTCTTTTTGCACAGTATTCCTGCTTTTACCCGGGGTTGCAGCCAGAATCATCAGTACTAAAAGGTAAAATTCTAACTATTCTCTTTGTTTTATACAGTCACTAAAAGTCTGTGATGCTAAAATATATCTGTCAATCCACTGAAGTGTAAATGTTGATAACTTACTATTATATTCCTGAGACTGAAACTCATAATCCCACACTAACTAAGTGTCAACGATGTTTTAAAAACCAACCGTTCTTTTTTATTTAAACGCAATTAGGTTGGCAGCTTCATTTCCCTCTTTCATGCTTATTATTTAAACTTTTGTATTTTTTTGTGCTACATTTTTCATTGTAAATAAAAATCTTGAAAAAAAAAACGCTACTTTGTTTTGTTCTGACTTTACTCTACCTTTTATTATTCATTCTTGCGTCGGGGGTGTTGTTACTGTTAACCGTTAAACCGCTCGTCAAACTCTATATTTTTATTAGCAATAGTAATCATGCTTTCCTTCTTTTTGAGTTAACCATTTAGGGTATTGTAGTTTTTTACAGCTTTGGGTTGAAAGATATTTTGTCTTCCCTTCAGTTGGTTTCTTTTTATTTTAGTGTGATGTACTCTTTATTGCTCGAGTTTAACGTCAATACAGTGATTGCGAGTATTTGGCCAATCATAGTGGCGAATCTGTTGGGCTTTTTTAGATACGATGTTTATTTGCTTTTTTTTCTTCTTTGTAAACATGCTAGATTTGGTAAACATCGAAGAGTATACTTTTGAAGTATTGCTAGCAATTTTGTGTGTTGATTAAAAGAAAAGCACCACTTCAACTAAAAAGAAAAGAATTGCCATTTAAAGCGTTATCGAGTTATCTCACATATTTTATTACTTTAACGTTTCTTTTTTGTTTCTTTTTTAAAAAAAATATTCTAGAAAATGAGTGTCTCTAGCGAGAATATCGTTAAAAGGAGGAGCGGAGGCTCGGTAAAAACAATGGAGCCGACCGTTGACACAAAATTGAACCCAAAAACAGTTCAATTCGAGTTTTTTGGTCCAATTGGTGTCCCGATTGTAATGTTTGGAATGTCGTTTGTTTCATTCTTTTTGTACCATGCCTGCAACGAAGATCGAGGCTGTAAGCTCCCCACATCCTTCAGCGATGTTTCAAGCATTTTGCTAAACATTTTCGATTATAAAAGTTTGTTTGATTCACAAGTATTTCTGTGGTACGGTGCTTGGTTTGCATGGCTGAGCGCTCTATACTTTGTCATGCCGGGACCCAAAGTCAGCGGAACAAAAATCAGAGACGGAAGCCAATTGAAATACCCGGTTAATGGTAAGAACATGGGAGCGCTTAATAGTGAATTTCCGGATTCAAATTGGCGAATCGCTGTATTGATATGTGTTTTGTTGGTAAGCAAATAACTATAATGGCTCCTGACTCTACTAACTGTAGGATTTAGATCGGCGATATTGACTTTTGCCTTGGCGATTGCAGCTTTACTAACTATTGGCCAGGGGCCTTTTGTTTGGGTAGCAGATCACTTTTTGCAATTTGTTGCAACCACACTCACTGTAGCCACGCTGCAAGCGTTCTTCTTGTACTTTTACTCCTTCAAGAACAACTCGCTGTTGGCTGTAGGAGGAAACAGTGGTGTTCCGGTGTACGACTTTTTTATTGGAAGAGAGCTTAATCCACGGATTGGTAGCTTTGACCTCAAGTTCTTTTGTGAGCTTAGACCCGGGATCATTGGGTGGGCATTTTTGAACCTTTGTTTTGCTATTAAACAGTACAATGCTTTTGGGTATGTGACCAACTCCATGCTGATAGTGACTGGCTCCCAAATATATTACTCGTTTGACTCGCTATGGTTTGAGGTATTTAAATCATTTATTCTGCTTTTCATATATATCTAAAACAACATTGCTTCCTCCCACCCTTCTTCTTTCACCTTCTGTTTTATTTTTAAGCAATATCTGGCACTACTTCACTAACCAATAGCAAAATCCCTAAAATATAAAATTAGAGTGCTGTACTAACAACAATGGATATCACCACTGAAGGGTTTGGATGGATGTTATCGATGGGGGATCTATGCTGGGTTCCTTCAGTTTACACTTTACAAGCACGCTATCTCTCATTTACTCCCATCCAACTCAGCAATACGTATGCGTTGTTCGTTATTGCAGTGTCTATCTGCGGGTTCCTGGTTTTTAGATTTAGTAATAGCGAGAAGAACGCATTTAGAACCGATCCAAATGGAGCGTCAGTCCAACGTAAGTTTAACGCTTCCAGTTTTAAAAACATTCCCTTAATTGCTGCTTTTGTAATCACTCCCTTGCCAATCTGATGGCTACCTATACTTATTTTCGGCTGTCGGTGCGTTTTGCGTGTACATAGACCTGAAATTCATCAATACCAAGTCGGGCAGCAAGTTGTTGGTCAGTGGATGGTGGGGTGTGGCCCGCCATATCAATTACACTGGAGATTGGTTTTTGGGGTTATCTCAGTGCTTGGCTACTGGGTTTGGAACCCCTCTCACTTATTTTTTCTCGCTATACTTTCTCGCGCTTTTAATCCACCGTGATTTACGGGATGAACATAAATGCAGATTGAAGTACAAGGAGGACTGGGATACCTTATGCATGAAGGTTCCTTACAAATTCATACCATACATTTACTAAGCAACCGTTGTCGTTCATTTATGTTTATTTTATTCTATTTTTACTCTGTTAATTCTAGCAAAGTTTTACTGTTACTGTTACTGTTGCTGTTAGATATACAATCTATCTCAAGTTTATTACACTAAAAAAAATAGTATTATACAGCTATTTGAAGTTATGTAGGGTATTCAAATTGTAATCTAATGACGATTACTAGAATCAAATTTACTACTATATTGAAAGAAATTATTGAACCGGAAGTCGCATTCCTCAAGCTAGGACTCTGGCTTGGACTCAATTATGCTGATCTTATTATCCAGGGTATTGATTATGTTGGCAAGCTCGGTGTACTGCGTCATGTTTTTCTCAACTTCGCTTTTTAAATGGCCTATTATAGATCTAACCTCGTGGACTATTTGCTTTATAAAGGCCGAACCACTATTAGATGAGTCGCTATGTCTTGACTTCTTTATTTTTGGAAAATCCATTTCGCTACTTTCTTCACAACTAGCATCGCTGTAAAAATCTGGTTCCGATTGCGCTTCATTCAGTTTTCTTTTATTTGATTTGTTACAACCATAGTGCTCTCCAACCCCTGGCTCGCTTTGGACAGAATCATACTTTTGAATTTTAGAATTTGTGAACTTGTCGCTCTTGTTGTCAATTTTCCTACCCAGCAAAAATTTACACAGTATATCCAATTTACTCTCATGGTGGTTTATTTTCTCCCAAACACCAGTGGTGGCTGAGCTGATACTGCATTCCAACTTTGGGTCTTCTGGGACCTTGGGGATTTTATATCCGTTCAAGCCAGCGGTTCCACGCCCTTGCTCGCTACAAATCGGTTTGTAACTTGCATCACCGTTTCTTATGTACACTTTCCTAATAGTATTGTGCTCGGTGTTACAAATATCCTTTGAGCTTCTATTGTTTAGCTGTTTGATTTTAAGTAAAATTACATTGTCCGCTTTATTATTTTGGTAGTCGGGGTTTAAAATGCTGTTACTGTTTTTTACTATATCGGTAGTGTTTATTATGTTTTTTATTTTGCAAAACTGATCTCTTTTGTCCTTTGGCTCGCTTTTAGGCTCGTCCATGTTATACCTGGAATAGCCTTTTTGTCTTTTGTTGCTATACTCGTACATTTCCCCAATGCTGTTAAACCTTGGGGTATAGCTTAAATAGTTGTTCAGTTCGTTTTTGTTGGCTTTGAATCTATCCGGCTGTACAACGGGAGTCATCCCCCTTTTGTAATACCCTGCTCCACGCCCAACACCATGGGTTTCAGCATTGTTATTGCTATTTCTAATAAAGTTGTACTTTTGCGTAAATTCCTCCAGCTTATCTCGGCCATTAGACCCGTGCACGTTTTCATTCAAGTTTTCTCTTTGAGTTCGGTTAAATGCCCAGTTTTTGAAGTTGTTTCCGGCCCGGTCGCTATCCCTTTCTTTGGTGTATCTGCTCAAATGAAACGAAGATATCCCAGGTTCAGGCGCTGTTGGACCGTTAGTAGAGTACTTACGCGCACCAGATGTATTCTCGTTATCAGCCGTGAATTTATTGGAAACGCCTTCAGCAATGTTCCTAGGTCTACTGTTCCACAAATAACTACCACCGTCAAATGAGTTTCTGCTATTGAATCGAGTGTCGGGAAACTTGTAGCAATTCAAAGATAAAGACTTTGGGTTATGTGATCTGTAGTCTCCATACTGGCGAGTCTCATTGTCTGCAAAGCGGTCACATTTTGAGTCTGTATCTGCACCGCTGTTTCTATATCCTTCAAACGGTATTTTGTCGCTTGGGTGCGAAACACTGTTTCTTCTATGTGTAAACACGTTTTCATGTCCTATATAGCCGTTTTCTTCGGGGTCCAGATCTTTGATGAATTGCTTCATACTTGGAAGCTTTGTATTGTACTCATCACTTCTCGATGAGTTTTCGCTTGCTGATGTGTTATTTTCGGTATTATGTCCAAAGCTCCCTTTTTGGTTCTTGTAGACGTTGTTGGTTTCACGGTTACTTGGGTCTGCGTTGCTTAGGCCCATGTGCTTTTTCTCAAGTCTATTTTAAATATTAAATATATACTGTTGTTTCAATTATACTCTAAAAGTCTGCCATTTTTGCAACAGCCAACCCAGAATTAATATCAGAATCCAAAAAAAGGAATAAAGAAAAAAAAAACAGATCCAGAATTTAACCAAAATGAAATCCAGAATTTCAATAAAAAAAAACATAATGAGATCCAAAAATTAACCAAATTGTGATCCAGTGTTCAACCAACAGTCAAAAGACCGCAAAGTCTAGAGCCAATAAGTTTGAAAGGAAACACCTACTCTTTTGACGAATTGATCGCTCCTCTTTTTTTTATTTCTGTGAACTCGGCATAATGGGGAAACTCTTTGATTTTGTCTTTTAATTCGGTGTTGATCAGAGATACGTCCTATATTCATTATACATGGAAGAAAGGATAGATTTATTGATGTCTGTTTAGTGTTCATAACCCAATTCTGCGTACCAATGAAATAAATGCAAGTGCGCAACCTTACCCTATGCTTAGCCCACATGTTCTTCCACTTGATTCTACACTCTCTAACTGTTCTTATACGTCCATATCTCCTTTCCAATATTTTAACCAGCCGCTCCCAAATAGACGCGTTTCTTTTGTTGGAGAAAAATTCATTTTCGAGCTCAAGCCATATGTTTACCAGCTCAACAGTCTCTTCGTTGCTCCAAAATGTTCTACCTGTTGCCATTTTTGAACTGCACAGGGGCTGGTTGCTGTTGCTGTTGTTGTTTATGCTCTTTGAGTTCTTTACCAGCTTGAACTTTTTCAAAAAGCCCTTTCTGCTAATACCTTCAGAGTCCATTGAAGTTGGCGGGTCATTAGACTTGCTTGGACAGTCGTATTTGGCCTCTGCATTTGATGTTTTTGAGGTTTCTTTATACCTGTCACCAAGTCTGTACATTTCCAATCGTTGTTATAGTGTTACGTCTTGGCCAAAGTATATTATGTAAATGTTTGGTTATCTGATATGTGCCTTTAACTCAATGATCAAAGCTTTGGTCAGTCAGTCTTTGCTTTAGTTTCAAGTTACTTGACTTTTCTTCTTTTCGACTAATTCCCTCTTTTTCTTACTATTTTTATTTATTTATTTTTCAATACTTTACACTTTATCAATGATCGCTCAAAAATGCTAGATTTGGGTGTATAATAAAAGCGAGGGATATATTTGCTGTTGTTTATAATTATATTCCACTATATAAGATATTCAACGAACTGAAATAGAAAATTTCAAAATTCTATTATCTTTATATATGTACTTTTTGTTTTAATCAAGATGCTGCTCTGAAATGCAGTATGCTTAAATAAAACTTTTCCACAACAAAGTTTAGTAGTAGTTTGTATCCAAGTCTAGATATCCTCAAAGACGCTCAATCAACTATTGAATGAATGAATGAATAAATAGTTGGTTATCTCTTTTTTAACTCGGTAAAAGGAAATAATAGTAATCGTTATTAATATATCATGTTGCTCGGATATATTATGGGATTTTTTTAATTTTAATATTCCAAAGTGTGCCTTAATATTGCTTTCAAGTTTGCCTTATTTTGAAACAACGCATATAAATCCCGGCATGTATTGGACCAGATAACATTACTGAACTTTATGCTGACGCTTTTCTTTTTAGTTGTCTTTAATAGCTTCTATCCAACTCTGTTTAATATAGTTATAAGTAAGTACTTTTGTCATTGCAGTTGTGTACAATGCCGAATTTCACTTTCTACTCCAGCTAATATATTTTAACATCACAATTATCACCACCACCATAGTTATCACCATCATAATAATCAGAATCACTATTATGTGTGCTAGAGTTTAGGCAAGACATCTACTGGATTAATAAAACAGTATTATTGACGTTTTTAATATCTGTAACAGTTTAATAAAGCAGGAACAATCATGCATGGGAGTTTTACCGCGAGATAACAGAACGAAAAGTTGTAAAACCAAATACATGAATTCTGTACCAAGTATTTGTGTATCATATGGCTTTTAATGCTGAAACAACAACCACGATATCACTTTGTTGTTTGTTTATATTTTACTGTTTGTTGTTTTTGTTTTGTTTGCCTTTTTTGCTTTGTTTGCTTTTTTTTTGATTATTCGCACATTTTAAATCTAGAATCATGACGCTTTTAAAGGAATCATTTTAAACATGGTGCGTTTGATCTAAACCTTTTAGTGTCATTTCAGAGTGTGGTCTATTTTTTCTGAATCCAAAAGTTAACTTTTATTTCTACACTCCTTTTAGCCACTTGTTGGGGAAGAAGCAGAAAAATATGCAAGAGGTAGGCATTGTTTTGTTAGTTTGTTTATTTGCCTTCAGACATAGAATTTAAAAACCCAGGATCTTTAAAAGCGTGTTCGCTCTCTACTCGAACCAATGTTCCAATTAAACTAAATAGTACAAAAGAAGAAGAAAAATCAAAGGCCTCTATTCAAACATAAAATAAAAAACATTCTGTTGTGGGTCTTCTACGCTTTGAATCAGTATCGTTTAGAAACCAAATCATAAAGTCAAGTCCATCATCAATACAGGATGTGGAAGAAAAAAAAAAGTATTTTATTCTAGTGTAAATGTAATTGGTAAGTTTATCGTTATAAAATCCGCGACCGCACTTTCTAGAATTGGTCTCTTCACAAAGTGGATGTTCAGTTTGTATTTGTAGCAGCCTATTGTTGTTTTGTGAATTTTTTTTTTTCAAAGCCTTGTTCTATCGATTGATGGATAATTAATCAAAGTTCTAAACCGATCATTCCGTCGAGTGTGTGGATTGGGATATACAATTAGTCGGGCAAAGCTGTTTTTTGTTATTTTGTTTTTACTCTTTTGGCAATTGGATTCTAATGTTATTGTTTTTTTTCTTCAATTGTATTGTTTTAAATTTTGAAATGGATAAAGCAAAGCGATACTACTTGACGCGTATTTATTCAAAATAACTATACTAGTTAACACCAATATTAAAAAAGACATGAAGATTGAAAAAAAAACACTAAACCTACTACCTACCAAACTATAGTTACGTTTGTGGTTTTGGAAAGCATTTTACATCCAATTTGGCATTCTTCAAAGAGTATCTACGTAGTAAGCGTGCACGACAAACATATATTTCTAGAACATACCTTATCTAAGCCCAACAGTAGAGACACCAATTAGTATACAAGAGTCGATTCTTCGCAATTCGATTAGTTTAACGAGTTCTAAAGTCGAAAAATAAACAGGAATTATTGATATTCTTTTAGTAAATTAGCGCAATAAACTGGTTAACTGGAAAACAGGTTAAGGGTTAAACAACATTTCCATTAACTTGCCGGCATACCCATTATCTAAATCTACATATTGAGCTCTAAAAGGCAGCTATGCTTACCAGAACGCCAATAAAAGCCTGTCGTTGTTTGCTTTTTTGTTTTTCAAAAATAAAATAAAAACAAATCTCAGTAGAAGTAAAGTCAAAAACAACATGTATCAGAAAATTTCTGTAAATCACGTGCTTTGATGGCTCAGTTGGTAGAGCGTGAGTCTCATAATCTCAAGGTCGTGAGTTCGAGCCTCACTCAGAGCATTGCATGATTTGCTTTCGTGGCGCAATTGGCTAGCGCGTCTGACTGTTAATCAGGAGGTTGCTAGTTCAAGCCTAGCCGAGAGCGAATATCTTTTTTTAACTTCACTTTGCGTTTGCCAACTTTAGCTCTAACGAGCCCCCTATTTACTTTACGCCTTGCACTGGGTTTAGCGTACATGTATTTTATTTTGATCGTGAGTGTGAGTGAGTGTATTTTATTGTTATTATGAGTGTGAGTGTGAGTGTGTGTATGTATTTTGTGATGGACCAGCGTGTTTCGTTTCGTTTTTCATTACTGTTAGTTTGTAACTTTGTCAATTCCAGATAATCACTAAGTTGTCATTTAGATAATTCGAAATGGCAATAGACCAATGGAGGCAAAGATACCAAAATTTCAAAGGCCTTATTACCCTTTCTTTTGAAAGTTAAAGCCTAAAATTTGGGTTTCAAAAGCCAAAATCAACATTTGTCCAATAGTCAGCAGCTTTAAAAATTGATGGTTGGTGAAATTGCAAATTAACATTTGATAAAGTGATGAAATAAATAATCGATAGGATCCATTTATACATTTATAAAGCAACATGTAACAAAAAAGCAAAAGTTTTTTGTTTCTTTTTTAGCGAATAAAGTTTCAAAATCCAGTAAAATTAACTCAACAAAATAAAACTCAAGAAACAACTATTTGTTCAAAAACGGGGATTTGTTGGGGGATAATCCAGATGGCGGCAGAAAGAATAATCTTTTACTAATACTTATTGATCAAGATCAAACAACTTACGCTTGATTTTGTTGTATTGTTATTCGTCTGTTCAGATTTGTTCCGCTGTTAAATTAAACTTTCACAATTTTGCTACGCTTTTTTTCCAAACAATGCGTAAAGTGTTAAAGAAAAAAAAGGTGATGAAAACCTGACTAGTGATTTTATCTATTAGATATAAACTTAGTAATTAATGGATAAAAGTTTCGTATGTAATTTGGTTTATACTAACTGCCTCAGCCTTCTCAACCTTCTCACCCTTGAGTTTTATTTATCCATCTTTCCAAAGAAAAAAGATACCAGAGTTACAATGGCGGCCAAGGAAGCGCAAACACAAACACAAGTCAAAATCCCTGCTGTGAAGCCTGAAAGTGGAGTCTTTTCATTTTTTGCAGCATCTTTGGCAGCTTGTGGAGCAGTGACTGTCAGTAATGTGTTTGAGGTAAGTATGTTATTAGTTTTTTTTTAACTGATGAACAGTTTTTAGAGAGTATTTGGATTATCAGGCAAAATTACGCGACCCAATCCAATTTGACAGCAAAATAGGAGTTGTACAAGTATTTGAAAAACAGAATCCCAATTTCAAAGTGTACTAAAGTAAAAATAAAAATAAATTAACGGGAATGTTGTTTGAGGGAGGAAAGGAAAATATGAGCTCAGAGACTAACCAAACAGATACACTTTAATGCTTGTAGGTTGTAAAAGTTAGATTACAGTTACAAGGAGAATTAGCAAAAAAAAATTCCAATGCACCAAAACCTTATAGAAATGTGCCTCAAGCATTGTTGACAATAGCAAAGAACGAGGGACCTTTGGCTTTGCAGAAAGGGCTTAGCTGTGCTTTAGTATATCAAGTTTTGCTTAACGGAGTAAGAGTTGGCATGTACGAGCCAACAAAGAACACGGTTTCATATGTGCTTGGCGGTTCTTCTGGGTTGGGCGATAACAAGCTGCTGGTTGGGATAGCGTCAGGATCCATTTCTGGGGTGATGGGAGCAATACTAGCGTCTCCGTTTTACCTTGTCAAGACAAGAATGCAGTCTTACTCCACCTTTGCATCAATTGGCCACCAGCATAAATATAGAAATGCAATTGATGGGATTGTAAAGATATACAAAGAAAATGGTGTCAGGAGTCTTTACCAAGGTGTAGGCGCCGCTTCACTAAGAGTAGCAGTGGGCTCGCCAGTTCAGCTGGTTTCTTATGATTTGTGCAAACAGGCCATCAACAATTATTATGGGGACGTTGAGGGAAAAACAAACGACCTTAAAACAGTTTTCCTATCAAGCATGATGTCAAGTGTATTTTTGGTTATGGCGATGAACCCATTTGATGTAGTGGGCACCAGGATTTATAACCAGAAGCGCGACCCTGTAACACAAAAGGGTGCATTGTATTCCGGCATAGGTGATTGTATTTCAAAGATCTACAAAACAGAAGGGCTACGCGGGTTCTACAAAGGATTGTTTGCCCATTACCTGAGAATTGGGCCTCACACAGTGTTGATGTTTGTGCTGTTTGAACAAATCAAAAAAGCCAAGTCTAAATTCTAAAATGTTGGCCAAATGGCTTGCCGGTGTATTCAGTCTAGTAGTTTGAGTTGGTTGCGCTTGTTTGTACTAGAGTCTAAACTTTCAGTCAGGGTTATTTCAAGCTTTTTTTAAAAAATCATTATAGATAATATTACATTAATCAAACTAAAATAAAGCAAAAAGAAAAAAAATAACGCGTTATAATTTTGTAGTTTTGGTTTGCATTTTACGCAAAATTATTATTTTTCTCGAAATGTTTTAAATTCTTGCACAATCCAAACCAATCCAATCCAAATCAAATTGAATTATTTAGTCGCCTAAATTTGTGATTTCCAAGTTTCAAAATACTTCCTTTCTTATGTTAACTGAAGCTTACAGTCTT
Source organism: Capniomyces stellatus (assembly GCA_001661515.1). Taxonomy (NCBI): domain Eukaryota; kingdom Fungi; phylum Kickxellomycota; class Harpellomycetes; order Harpellales; family Legeriomycetaceae; genus Capniomyces; species Capniomyces stellatus. The sequence continues at coordinate 196,399 of LUVW01000038.1, forward strand.
AATAATATATATTTTTTAGTAAGCATCCATAATACAAAAAATGAATCCTGATCAAAACTATGTAAACCAACAACGAGCTGCCCAGTTTATTAATGCCGAGATTCCTCATGAAGACAATCAGCACAATGAATTTAATCGTAATACAATACCATTACTACTACCATAGCTATCACCATTGCCATCACCATAGCTATCACCATTGCTATACTATTGCTGTTAAATTAAAGTCAAATGTAAATAATCGAGCTTATTTTAATGTCAAACTGTAGATATAGAGCAGAATAATTATCAAACTCATTCACAGCAAATGCAACATTTTGATGATTTTGAGGGAAATCAACAGAATAATGAAAGCAATAACGTAATGCTCGAGGAATGGGCAGAATTTGAAACCAAGGATGGCGTAAAGTATTATTACGAGCGAATTAATCGCTATAGCGTGTGGTACCGACCAGAGGGATACAAACCCGAATTAAATGCGAGGACAGCAGAAGAAATTTCAAAGCAATGGATCAATGAGCATAGAGAAAAACTACTCGACGAGTTGAAAAAGAAGGCTAAAATGGATTTACCTTTAAGAACGTAAGAGCAGCAATAGAAACTATTTGATATTCTAGAAATTGTGTGCCCAACCTCAATGCTCAGGCTTAGCCTATATGCTTAAATTTGTTACTAAATCTTTATTTATGCATTTGACTTTTTTGTTATAGCCATAAAATCGAGGGTACAGATCATATGATTGTAAAGACTGTGCAGGGAAGAGAGTACTACTATAATTCGGCGGAGAAAACCTCAACATGGGAGTTGCCCGAGGAACTAGTCGATTTAGTGGATGAAGAAAGAAATAAGATGATTTTGGCTATTGAGGGGCCAACCGAGGAGAATGCTTTAGTTGGAACAGAGTAAGGCGCTTGAATAGACAGTGTATTTTCAACTTTATTTTTTTAATTGAATTGTGGATATTTTGGTTCGATCAATTTTCAATTGTCCGTATATTTTTTTTGTTAAAGTGTGGTTTTTAAATTGGGGGTTATTGATTGTTGTTAATTAGGATGACGGAGGACGATATAAGTTGGATGTTGGAACAGCTTGAAGAGCAAGAGGATGAAGGGGATAGCGGGGAGGAGGAGGAGGAGGAGGTTGTTGGTGAGATGGAAAGCAACAGTGCCGTCGATAAGGCCAGCGATGATAGTGTGGTTGGTATCAAGGAAGATGTTCCTGGGTCCAGTCACACTCAAGGTGAAGACAGAAATGCAGAAAACATCAAGATATTTAAAGTAAGCCTGATAGTATTATGATAATACATGCTGTAATGTAGCGCTAGTTTAGCGTTTTTAAACAGAATGAAGAGATTGGTAGGGATTTACTAATGGTTATAAATAAAAACCAGGAAATGCTGAGGGAAAAGAAGATTGATCCATTTGGATCGTGGGAAAAAGAGGCCCTGTCATTTTTGGAAGATTCCAGGTTTAATGGTAAGTGTTAGTTTTTGCAGTATATAATCGACTGTTTAATACGGATGTATTGAAGTTGTTGGTGCGTGGTGTATAGGATGAATGCAGGATATTTATGTGGTTGTGTGGTTTATAGATGTATTACTAAGAGTATGTTTTATTTGATTTGATTCGTACCGTGTAGTTCTGGCGACTTTACAAGAGAAGAAAAATGTATTTGACTTGGTTTGTAAAGAGCTGATTAGCGAACGTAAGGCCAAGAAAGAAGACGCAAAGGGGGCAGATGCGTACGAAAGGCTGATGATAGAGAAAAGTGGGGATCCACCAATGTCATGGACAGCGTTTTACAGAAAGTATCGCAAAGATCCAAGATTTTTATCAGTCAAGACACTAGTTATGCGCGAGAATCGATACAAGTTGTTTTTGAAAAAGAGTGAAGAAGAGAAAAGAAAAAGAGAAGAAGAGCAAAAAGCAAAGAAGGATACAGAGCGAGCGATGTTTATTGAGATGCTAGAAACGAATAAGAAGGAGTTAAAAGCAGCGTCCGACTGCTGGAGATTTGTTGCAAAAGCCTTTATGTTCGATACCCGATTTTTAAGAGTTGAGAATGAAGATGAAAAGAGACAGTATGTCAAAGAGTACCTGGAATCGATCAATGGCGGGTTGGACAATGAAATGAGAAGGTCAAAAAGAGGTAGGAGTAGGAGCAGAAGTAGAAGCAGGGACAGGGGTAGACGTAGGAGCAGGAGTAAAAGTAGAGATAGGAAAAGAAATAGAAGCAAAAGTAGAGACAAGAGTAGAGATAGAACGAGAAATAGAAGCAAAAGTAGAGATAGGAGTAGAGATAGGAGTAGAGATAGGAGTAGAGATAGGAGTAGAGATAGAAAGAGATACAGGAGTAAAAGTAGGGATAGAAAGAGATACAGGAGTAAGAGTAGAGATAAAACGAGATACAGGAGTAAAAGTAGAGATAGAGACAGGGGTAGGGATAGGGGCAAAGACAAGAGTAAATACAGGAGCAAAAGTAGAGAAAAGGGCACTTCAAGCAAATCCGTAGCCGCACTCCTAAAATTAAAAGACAAGAGGAGAGAGGAGTTTGAAAAGTCAAGTAGAAGCCAGGACGAGGGTAAAAGAAGAGTTATGGAAAACAGTTGCAGGATAACGGTCAGTTCGTTGCTAGTAGATATGATCTCGTATATAGAAATTGGAAACGAAGAAGTGGTTGAGATTATAAGAGTCAGCGAAAAGTACCCAGACTTAGTATATCCAAAGAGAAACGATGGACAGAGATGGATTTTGGATAAGGCGAGTGTTTATAGGCTGATTGAAACCCACCGGGAAGAGCTGCTGAAAAAGAGGAGGAAACGGTTTATTGATTACTTGGATTTGAAAAAACGGGCTGAAAAAAACAGAATAAAGATCGACTCTGGGTGGGAAGCAGTGATGGGGATTCTGCTTGGGGAGAGCCGGGAGTTGGCTTTGATACTTGGGAACAGCACTCCAAAAGCAATAATTAGTGGCCTAGCCGATCTAATACGTTCTAAAGTAAGTGGCGGCGGCCAAGGACTGATTCCTGATTACAAAAGCGGCACAGACGAAGGTAGCGACGATACTGACTCTGGCTCTGAGCCAGGCGAAACCAAAAAGGAGCCAAAGCCAGGCAAGCCGGACAATGTACTCAACTATCCAAATGAAACGCTGAGCTGGCTACAAAGCGCGTATTTGAAATGGCAAAAGGATTCAATTGAGTATGCAAAGCGCGAGTTGGTAGAGTCGGTTTACGAAAATGGGTACATCGAACATATTTTAAGGACTGGTGGTTTGAATGCTAAAGACAGCAAAGAGAGTGGCAGTGTTGGCGCCACGCCAGACGCTTCCTCAGACTCCAAGAGTTTGGCCACCAGCGGTGATTCTGAAAATGCGTTCGAATTGCTTCTTGCCAAAGTCATCGATGCACTCAAGGTAATACCTTATTATTATATCATTATTGCTATTACTATTATTTTCCTGTCTTGTTTTGTTTTGATTGTGCCGTTTGTCTATCCCGTTTCTAATGTGCTATTTTATACCTCCCTATTTGCTGCTGTTTAGAGCGATAACCGTTACTTTGTTCTTGACTTTATGCACCAAGAGAGAGTAAGTCTCCTTCGATCCGTGGTTCTTGATTACAGGGCAAAACTTACAGGCAGTGGGTCTGCGTTTCATCTCGCATCCACCAAGTCCAATTTGCCAACATAGTACCCCCTACTTTAGTTTTAAGGCAGATCTTGATCCTAGTCTTGTTTCTTTACTTGTTTAACTGTTTATTTTTATTGTTTATTTTTACAATTTTCGTTGGTTAAATAAAATCATGAACAATAGTATATTATATATAACTGCAGCACCAGCAACAATGAATCAGAAAAAGTTTCTAGTATAGTAAAAAGTGGGTGGGATAAAAAAATAACAACTAATCTGCTTTAAATCCAAACTTTTTACGCTCGTAAAACAGATCGGTACGCGACTGGCCCAAATTAATAATCTTTGGGCATCCATCTCTATCCTTTTCTAAGCATGCACATTCCGTGCAATAATATGCATCAGATATACCTTTTCCCCCGCAGATTATACACCGACCTTGGTAAGATCCATAATTACATTCGTCGCAGATTCTAACTAGTGTTTTGGGTCGAACATAAGAATCGCAAATTATGCATTTTCCATCACATTTCTCGCACAATCTCCCAATCGCTATCAAAAAAAATTTGCACAATTTTATTATCAGTTGGTGGGTTAGTTGGCTGCTATTTCGTTTACAACAATCATATCTTACTTTAATTTCAGCTTTTCTGTCCATTTAATTCTTTATTTCAACTTTTCTGTCACTTTGTTGGCTCTAAAATAGTGACCACTAATCTGTTATTTACCTATTCCCGGCTGTTTTCGGCAAAATATCAAATCTGGATGATGTCGTGCCATAGTTCCGATCTTTTACCTTGTTTGTTGACCTTATTTATGTCTATACTTAAAACCCAAGTTGAAAAGTATTGTTTATTTATCAAGCGTGTTTATAACCAAAATAAAAAAAAATAGAAAAAGAAAATATAACGTTCCTAAAAAATTTCTTTTTTCGTCTCGATTTATTTGTAACAACTTTTCCATATTTTTTATTGATCGAATTAAGTTGGTCACTGCGATAATTAATCACCAATTTAACGAGTCGAGCTTGGCTAGGCAAACTCGAGTGTCGATAGTCATCAAAAATGTTTTAAAATGAAAAAAAAAACTCAATAAAAATCTACTTGGTTATGTCATGACACTACAGAAAGTCTTGGACAACATAGAAGATCGTGGGCTACAAATCTTGAGTTTGTTGCTTTTTTGTTTAAACAAAATATTGATGTTGTTTTTAGACGAAGGACTTGTGTGGTATACATGCTTAATATTCCGTCTTGCACTTTGCATCGGGTTGTTGTGCATTTACCGATTTCATCATACAAAACGGGTATATCCTAGTTTATCCTTGTCCTCAGGTTTCAGCCAAACTCGCTTTTTTTGGTTTCAGCTAATCATTTCGACAAGTATCACGAAATATCACGAAATGTCACGGAACTTGCATTTAAATCTCAATCTCTGCTCATTTTCAAACCAACTCCAAATAGGTTTGAATTTCATTGGTCTGGCTTGTCTCATTTTATATTTTTCTCGTTTATTTCCTTATCGAATGGGTTTTTAGGCGATAATTTGAAACGTGTATTTGTTACGAGATTGCTATTAGTTGCAGCAAACTCTTTAAGGTTTCAATAACATCAACCAAACCAAATTTCTCGCTTTTATTTACAAAAAAAAAACAACTTTTTTCTTTTTTTTTTCTTTCAGATTTTCGTTTTTAGTTTTTATGTTTTCAAATATGCAATCTTTGTTCCGAAACATAATTTAATTAAATTCTTGCTCAATCCAAATAAGCAGGCCAAAAAGACGTTGTAGTATATTGTTTTCCCTTTGTTTACCTGGCGCTAATTAGATGGTCTCGCTCAATCCAAATAGGCAGCAAAGCATAATTTATATATTTCTACACCTTTCAAAATAGCTTAACTCTTTATTACTCTGAATATTCACAATTCAAGCTTTTTTTTTAAAAAAAATAATCAATTCAACCTGTAAACTTTTTAAACTCTTGGATTTACAAGCCCAAAAAGAAAGCAAACAGTCAAGCCTCAGCCGCGATTTTTCTCACGCCCTAAAAATACCGACAAGAATATAGACCGCTGTAAAAAAAAGAAATCATGTTCAGTAATTCCTTTTCCTCCCCACCCAAAGCACTAAAGGTCGACCAGTTTATGGAAAACTACAGAAACTTGTCTAAAAGTTCATACGCCAATCGAAAAAATACAACCTGGAGGGATAAATTTCGAAACAAGTGCTTGGAGAGAATAAACTCGGACAGAAAAAACTTATTCAATGCAAACAGAAGGTCTGTGGACTCGGTTTCGTCTGAGCCAGACGACCCTTTTGTTGACGACGAAGTACCTGCGTTGACTCAAGATAATGATTTGGTAAGTCCATACAAGTTTTTAAAACGAACCCATGCATGTATAGTATTGCGCTTTCCCACACTATTCAATACCGGGCACCAACTTGCATTTTACATAGTTTTAAAATCGTATTTATTGCTATTGAATGGGGTTCAAATAAAATATACGTTTAGCCAGTTCCAATTTGTCTTCTTTTTTTTTTACCCACTACCACCATCCATTTCTCAAATACAATCAACACATTACGTTTCTAGGATTTGCTAAAAATCATCCAAGAAGAGTGGATAAAGTTCCAGCAAGAAAGCTACGAAAGTAATTTAGGACTGATCGAAGATGACTCGGATTTTTTAACTAATCTAGAAAAGGATATTATGAATGAGACCGGAATTACGCTCCAAAAAATAAATATTATTGACCAAATCCAAACCCAAACCAATACCCATACTCAAACCAACATCCAGAACCAACAATCAATTTCAAACGATGTCGACCTTTTAGAGCTGGAAGAGCACCAGTTTGCCGAGTATGAAGAGTACGAGGAGTCTCTACTGAACTCCATGTTAGACACAATGATGCTAAACTAGCAAAATGTACCCATACAATTTTGGCAAATATACACTTTTGCCTTACCCCCCCCCACTCCCCTCCTTTCTTATTCACTTTTCCTTTTCTCTTCTCACACAGAATCTACCTTCATCTAATAGTACAAACCCCTGTGTTCGGTTCTGCCAACTAATGTAGAATTGGTTGGTATGGTACTTTTTATATTTATTCTAATTTTATTTTATTTTTTATATTACTAGGATTGCTACTAGGTTTTAATATAAATTTTTGTACATATCAACTTAATAACTTTTTCTTTTTTAATTATAAACGTTTAGCAATTTGCATTTACAATTGCTTGTTGAAACCAATTCTTTACTCGCAATGAAAAGAGTGTTACTCTTGATATACAAACGATTGAACCCAACCTGAACCAGAGTCAATTCAAAAAAGAATCAACACGCTTTCATTCCAATCATTCCCAGTGCTCTTGCATCATCTCCACATTATTTTGATTCAATTTTTTCTTAATAATGAAAAAAGAATGGATCAAGAATTTTTATTTCTAAAAAGCCAAATTTTACGTTTGTAAAGCACAAGTCAACAAAGAGCCAAGAAAAGCCAATGCCTCGCCAGAATTTACATTTGATGCTTGGGGGCGTTGTAATGAATAACCGAGTTGACTCCAATGCAGAGTTGAAGTGATATTATGTATTTGGACTGTTGTAAAATTAGCAAGCTGTCTTTTTGGTTTGTAAAATTAAGTATAAAGTGTTAAAATATGGAAATTAAAGTTGTGGTTGGGAATTAACAATAATAATAATAATAATAAAGCCATGACCGAGTTGGCAGACAAATGCAGTCGGTGTTATGGCTAGAGTAGCAGGACTCAGCGGCAAATACTGTACTGTTTAAAGCAAAAATTTTAAAATAATAAACACCCAACCGCAGCCAACAGCACCCTAGCTGAGATGTGCAAGTTTTATACGCAAATAGGCGGACAAACATGTAACTGGACTCTAAGCTTTCCTGAGATTGAGTCTTGAAATGCTTTTTGTAAAGTCAAAAATGCTCTTTTGTTTAACTGGCTCAGCTCCAAGTGTTTTGGTCGATTTCTTCTTGTCGCTAGACAACTTGCTGAAGTTCTTGATGCTGATTTTGGTCTTCTCAACTATCCCCTTTGCAGCTGTTACTTCATTATCAGAACTTTTAAATTGCTTTTTCAAATCAAATTTGCTGGGCTTTGAAGACATCGTGTTCTTTTCCAACTTGCCCGAAGCGGTTTTTCTAATCGATTTAAACGGAACAGATATCATTTGCTGGAATCTGTGCAGCTTGGCATGTCTGCTTTCCTTGCCTGTGTTCACTGCGTCATCGCCCTTAGCCTCACCGCCTTCAACAATGTATCCGATTGAAACGGATTTTCTTACTTCAGCGTCCCTTTGTTTCTTGGCAAAGCTGCTTTCTTTGAATCTTTCAGTGCTTTGTTTGGTCTCCATTATAAAGCTTTTTGCTTTAGTCTTCAAATTGTTGGTGTAGTTACCCAACCCATCCCTGTTTGCCCTCAGTTGCTCTGAGTTTAGCCCCAGCATACTCAGTTTTCTTTGAAGTCTGCCTGACTTGGCCTCGCTCAGTGGCGAGCTCACTCCTTTTGATTCTGAGCCTAGCTGGATGTTGCCCATACTTCTGCGAACCCTACCTGCATTTGGTTTTTTTATGTCAGTAATGCTGATTTCTGTATCAGTAAACATTATCTGGCTTGTGTCTGCAGTGTAATCAAGAGTTTCCACTTTTTTAGCAACACTGGGTGTCAAGTCAAATATCAAATCATCATTGGCATTGTAATTGGCTCTAGTGTTGGCACCACCGGCAATTATTGGTATCGACCCTAACTGTTCAGCTGCCATCTTGAGCTCTTCTAAGCTCATGTTTGTGTCAGTTTTTTTGCTTTTAAGCATATCCTCAGCGCTTCTTGAAGTTGCATACTTGTTTTTATTCTCTTCCACGCCAGTATTGACCTTATTCATGCTTGAAACTGAAGCGTTTTTGATGTCAACGTCATCCTCGTTTGATAAATCACACCCGTCCCCATTTGGAATGTGTGACATTCTACCGTTCTCTAGACTTTTATTCTGAGCTGAGTCTGCGCTGCCTTCAACAACCACGTGCTCATTATTATTTATTCCTATGCTACCAGGTGTTTGTGCAGCTGAATCAGCACCTTGTAGTGTCTGAGCATTTTGACCGCTTTCATTGTTGACAATGTTTTTGATTTGAATATTGCTGGTCTGGCTTTCAGAGCTTTTGGCTTGGTCTGTCAGCAAGTCTTCAATGCTCTCGTGTGATTTTTGTGACTTTTGGATGGGATTAGCAACATTTGCATTATCTTTGATACTCTGCTGGTTTGAGTTGTAGGCCGACTCTTCAATGTTTTGGCTGTGCTTGCTTTGGTTGTCATTGTTAAATCCAGAGCTTTTGGTATGGCTGCCTTTGAGGTTATCTGCTGATTCCACTTTAGATGCTGGACTGATGGCGCCTTTTGTAGTGCTTGGATGACCAGAGCTCATGCTGTTATTCATCTCGTTGTCTCTATTGTTTTCCAAGAATTCCCTGTTTACCATCAAGGCATTGCTGATCAAGTCAATCAGTGTTTCGGGTTCTTGCTCAATTGATACAACACTGGGGCATCTTTTTTCTGAATTGGTGCTGTTTTCTTTATTATCTTTAGAGTTGCTGGATTTATAATCATCTTCACTATCAACGCCATAATTGTCTGATGGGTTTAGCGAAAACTCTACATCATTTAGAAATGCGCATTCATATTTATCTCCAATTGCGAACATCTATCAAAACAGTACAACATATTTATCAGTTACTTTTGCAAGTTTGTTGTATTACACGATATGACGTTTTGTACATCACTAGGGTTTATTAGGTTTTGTGTGTGTGTGTGTGTGTGTGGCATTATAGTTATATCGGTACATTGACTAGTATTTGTATAGCCTCAATTCTTACCTTTGTTCTAGTGTTTTTTTTTAGTGAAGGAGGGAAAGAAAAAAAAAATTAAATTATTAATATTAGTATAAGTATATAGGTATACGTATACGTATAAGCGGTATAATATAACTATTTAAGGATAGGGGAATAGATTATTAAAAGGTTTAAAGATAAACGCTTTTTATTTATTATTTATACTACCCAGGTGAGAGGGAGAGAGAGAACAGGATGAACGAAAAGAAGTGAAAGACACAAAACAAGCTTTTTGGTTTTACTTTGGTTTCCAACTAATCCACTAAACGTTCAAGTTGGTTGTTGGAGCTGTTTGTTTTCATGCAGTCATAAATCAAAATAAAAAAGTGTGATAGATAATTTCAAAAGAGGAAATAATAAGATACTTGTGTTAAACAGGCTTTATCGTGGGGGATTGCACTTTAGTTCCGAAACTAATCCGTTCAGTCATTTAGTTACCTTTAGGCACTTGATCATGATTAAACTGACTTTTTTTTTTTTTTCCAGTTTAGATGCAGTTCTGCTGGAGTAAGTATTGCCATTTCTATGTAACGTGTACAGCAAGTATTTTTGTTTGGTTTAACAAAAACCAATTATTTACTTCTTTTTAGCAAAAAAAAACAAATTCATACTTATTTTACTTTGCTCATAACTTGAACCACAATGGGAAACTAGCATTCTTTCAATCTCAACCCCATAATCAAAGAAGAACAGACATAATTTATAGTGATGAGGCTGTACTGATTCATTGGTGTAGAGGCTAACATAAGATTGTGTGTAGAGGTAGCATTGAACGTTTTTGCAAAACTAACAGTTTTAAAAAATTTAAGCAATATCCAATAAGTCGGTTTTAAAGACAATGGCCGTACAACAACTAGGCTAAAGAAGAATGATAGAATTTAATTTACACCCACTATGGCTGGTCAACAGCCCTGGCTTTGATATTATGAATGTGCCCATTTATCCAAGGAATGTGCCATTTCAATTGCAAAAAATCCAGCATTCAGGCTTTTCGGTGATTATGATGATGCAATTTTTTTTTCTCCATTTTTTGCCATTATTGTTGTTTATCGCTCCAAAAACACAAATGATGAGCAGACAGATGGCGAATAATCAAGCAAACAATATCCTCCAGAAACATCATCGCAACCAGACACCAAGTCTTGTAAATGTCACAGTTTCAAATTGAGACTAACCTCACCCCAGCTACAAATGAGTGACATGACATAGTTAAAGGTTCCAAGTGTACAAATCAACCAGCTCTAATGAAGAAGAATAAAAAAGGACATACACGCGAAAAATAAACAGCAATAATATTAGACAATTAAGGAAATGTAATTGAACAAAAGGATATACTAGCAGACTAATAATTCACAATAACGCAAAGTGTCCTTACGCGATTGAGATTTCAAAGCTGGAACAACATCAGAATTAAATTGGTGTTCCTGGCCATTGATGCTTATTGAATTCAAAATCAAATAAGTTGTATATTTGGTGAACACCTCGGTTAAAACCCTTTATTTTTATTTTGTTTTTTACTCGATTAAACTTTTTGGGCAGATTGATAGTCAATACAAAAAATGCTGGCTCAATTTGCTGAACTTGCGATTTATTTCAATGCTATCCAGCAATGTTTGTTGTCATAATTGTCATAATTGGCATCGGATATTAGCGTATATTCGTTGAAGAACCAACACTACCTAAAGCTGCTATCCAATTCTTATTTATAAATTACACACAAATATATTTGTATAAAGGTAATCGCTTCCAAGGAAGTAGTAGTTAAAATAAAGTAATATCAAGTTTTTACAAAGTCTACTATCAGTCTATATTCTTCAGCTTGGCTGTCTAATGTTTATACGAAATGTGGAGTAAAAGGAATGATGGAAAGAAAAAAAACAATTCAACGGCACATTTTTCTAATATGCGTCAATGCGTTCTGAACTTGCTGCAATACCTCGGGGTATTTGGCGTTGGCGATTCCAGGCTTTAATATAGCTAGGTAGTCTGACTCTTTTTAAAATCAGTTCATAAGTAAAGGCTGATATTATTTGCTTTGTTACTTATTGCTTTGTTATTTTTTGCTTTTTTTTTGGGTTATACAACCAAGTACTTGTCGATTCAAACAGATCAGCTAGGCAACGGCCAGCGCCGCTGTGAGAACCAACTTCATTAAAGAGGGCGTTCGCTGTTCGCCTCAACAGAATAAAAAAAAAAACAAGTGTGTTTATATAGAGTTGAAAAGCGGACAAGAAATTGTAAAATATATTAACACGTACCCATTAAGCCAATATCGGGGACTGTTGCCTGCATTGAATCTCTGATTTTTCTTCGAGCTCTGTTTCTTACTGTAGCCAGTTTAGAAACATTTTTCTTCGATGACATTATAGAAAATCGATACCCATGGAGTATGTTGCCACTAATATCTATTTATTAAAAAAAAAAAATTAGCTTTGACATAATGCCAAAGTCGTGTTTGATTCCAAAAACAAATCAACAGGTAATAGTAATAAAAGACAAAAAAAACAAAAAAAAGAGAGTCTGGGATACGAATTTGCTACACTGTCTTTTATATTGAGGAAAATGTGAGAATAACGTCGGATATATTCCTTACCAGTCATTGTCTTTCCTTTAGGCCATTTTCGATGGCGCAGGTAGAATAAGGGTTGGTTGCTGGACACTAGCTTTTTGTTCGTTATAAAATCACCAAAATCCGATTGTTTGATTCCCTTGGGCTTGAAAAATACAATATGATTTAAATTAGTTGGTAAGAATTTGAAGATCTGAAAAGAGTAGCGCTTTGGATAATTTAGTAGAAAGAGTACTTGTTCTTTGAGCTTTATTTTATTAAATCAAGACCTACCTTAAAGTATTTTCCAGAATCAGCCTCGTTTTTAGCCGGTAAGCCGGCAATTTTGTTGCTAGGGACTGAATGATTATATGTGCTCAAAGTTGAGAATTTTGTGGGAGTTGGTTTTGGGGTCGAGTTGGTGTAAGTTTTGATTACTGGGGTTGGTAAGTGTATGTTCTTTGCGTTTAAACTTGAACTCGAGTTGTTACTACTACCAGTTTTCCAATTCAGTGAGTCGTTGTATGTTTGGAATTTCCGGATTATTAATTGGTCGTGTGTATTATACTCGAAGATTCTGCTTATAGTTCTAGGTACCCTGGTACACTTGTTTCGTAGTGCCATTTAGTATAATTATCTGAATCGGGGTAGGAGTGGAAATGAATGTGGGAGGATATTTCAGAGACAAAAAAAAAACCAAATTTGAATTGTGAAATTTTTAATTTTATCTACTTTACACTTTTTTTTTAATAAAAAAGAAAATTGAAATCGAGTTTGGAATTGAAAATGAAATCGAATTTCAATATTAATAAAAGAAGAAAATGAAATCGATTTCAAATGGAAATAAGGTTTCAGTAAATTGTATTTAAAGCTTGAAAGAAAAAATAAATAAATTATAGTTCAAATTTTGGAATTTGGATATTTCAAGGCAAGTGTTGTGAGGAGCTTACATTGTTGTTTCTGCTAGGAACACATATTTCTTTCAGTTAAATGATGGATGATGTGTGTGTGTGCGTGTGTATAGATATTAAGCAAATGCGTAAAATAAAATGATGAATGTTGAGTCGGTGTTTAATTGTTTGATATATAAAGCCAATGCAAGTGAGCTTCAACTTTTTTGAAGAGGGAATTGAGAGTCCAAGTAAAGGCGGATATTTAAATGCATAAATGTATAAATGAATAAATGTATAAATGAATAAATGTATAAATGAATAAATGTATTGTTAAAAGTTGGATTGTTTATAGATGGATGATTGATAAATGCCGTTTTGATTTGGAAATAAAAAAATAAACAAGCGTAGAAACAGGAGATAAGTGGAAGGGGGGGAGGGGAGGGTTGTATTAATGCTTTTAAATGCAATTATAGGGTATATATAGTGTATGTTATCAATGGTGTATTTATTGAGTGGAAATTGATGGTCTGCTGGCTTTGGTAGCGGGGATTTAGACGATATATAAAAATATATCAACATCTCTATAATTAGAACCATCTCTTTCTTTAAATCTGTCAAGTTGGTTTATAGTTATTGTTAATAAGAGATATCAGTGGTAGTGAAATTGAAATAAAGTAAAATAGAAAGAAGTAAAAAAAAGCGAGAGAAAGAGGCGAGATACACCAATAAGAATGAAACGCTACAGCAGTGATGGCGATACGCATGATGTGTTTGTGACACCAAAACGATCGTTTGTAGAAAAGGTGGCAAGCTATAAGAGTTCGAAATGGAGTTTCAATGGAGAAATGGGGATGAAGTCCTGGGCCAACACCGAAAGCAGACGGATTAATAGAATACGGTCGTGTTTGTATAGCATAAGTTGTGGAAGTTTCAGAAATCTGTCAGCAAATGTGAGTGACTGTGGAATAAGAGGGTGCGTGGAGTGTGGGGGAAATGATATTAGTTACACTGAGAAGAGTAGAGCGAGTAAGGATGGGATCAGTTTTGTGGATAGACTAGTGGCGATGAGGAAATCAATGGACTTTGGGGTAGATAGAAGAAAGGATGGAGAGTCGAGGCTTGGAAGAAGAGTGGGGTGGAATAGTGATAGTTTTGCAAACAGGAGAAAGCAGGTATTTGGGTTTAGCGAAAGAGATGAGGAATTGATTAGAGAGCTATATGGAGATAAGGATATGGGTAGGAGTTCTGGAGTAAAGTGCGATGATGGAGAGGGAGAGGGAGAGGAAGAGGGTGAGGAGTGGGGAGAGGAAGAAGTTAAATTGGAGCCACGAAACGATCCGTTTAAAAAAAACAACTATTTCAAGTCGCAAGGGCAAATAAAAAAAACAATAAACAAGAAATTCAAGTCGGTTGCGGATCTGATTAGGAAGACAAAGTCAAGTATTCAAATGACAAGATACACACAAAGCAAGGAGGTTGTTGGCATGGGAGAGGGAGTGGGAAATGAGAGCAAAGGCAAGAAACAAAAGGTAAAGATGATTAAAGGGAAAAAGTATGTGTACAGGCTCCAAAAGACAAATATTAGCATGCCGATTGAGCACGAGTACGATTATTTTGGGATGTTTGGGGTAAAGGAAATGGGGGGATCAGCAGCAAGAAAAAACATTGAATTGGGATCGGAAAGTTCGATTAGCCAAACAATGTATAAAAGCATTCCAAGTTTTGATATTGGAAACGAGTACCGAAGCGAGGTGAAAAAGATGAAAAAGTTTAGTTTAAACAAGTCGTTTAACCGGTTTATAAGAGTGGGAGTTGGAATCAAGGATGAAAATGGACACAAGTCCAGTAAGAGCGACGGGAGCAGTAAAAAGGGGGTTAAAGGAATTAAGGGGACTGAAGCAAGGCTGCCAAAGTTGGATTTTGGTACAAAGGCGAGCGATTTCTTTGGGTTGACATTCAAGAGGTCGATAAACAAGAGGAGTTATTGAACAGGCAGTGTGGGCCTTGTTGGTACTTGTACACTTTCGAATGTTTTAAAGGGTTGAGGATAGGGAGAGGATTAAATGTGTATAGTTTTAAAGTAGGAATAGTTTATTTCATGAGTAAAAAAAAAGCAAAAGGTGTAAATTGTAAAATAAAAATAGGAAATATTATTACAAGCTATGAACAACAGGAAATAAAGTATTAAACCAGTCTTGGCTTTGAATAGTGAGGGGAGGATTGGGTGAAGATAATATATGATGGATAATAAGGGGTGGATAGTTAGTAAGGTGCCAAATTGATGAATAATTGTGCCCTGAACAAAGAAAGGAAACAAACGTACAAAAATGAGAGAAAAACAGATGTGGGAGATACATACCTTTTTAAAGCCAAGAGGATGGTTGAATTGTGGCGGAATATTGTGAGATTTGGGATTGTTGCTGAAAGTGGGTAAACTGTACTTTGGCAGATCTAGAAACACGAGTTAAAAAGTTGGATAAAAAGTGGGTAAAAGAGTGGATAAAAAGATGGATAAAAGAGAAAAGTTGGGGTATATTTTGTTACCAATTCTGGATAAACTTGAACTGGGACTGAGTTGGTACTGGGATTGAGATTGAGATTGAGATTGAGATTGAGATTGAGATTGAGATTGAGATTGAGATTGAGATTGAGATTGAGATTGAGATTGAGATTGAGATTGAGATTGGTTTTTTATGGGGAATTCGAGGAAAGATTCCATGCCAACTAGAATAGATGAAAAGTGATAAAATAAGATTGAGTAATTAATTAGGTAATATTAAAGTTGGAAATGTTGATATTAAAGTTGAAAAGAGTTACCGTGGTGATCAGAAGAACTAAAAATGTTGATTGAGTTTAGAGGGGATTGGCCAGGATTGGGGGTGAAATTTTGGTTGTTTAGATCGATTGTGATAGACTGGGGGGAGTTTAGTTTGGAGACAGGGGCTCTGCAGAAATGGATAAGGAGGTTTTGGTCAGAGTAAACCAGGATGGAAATCCAGAAAGATTTTTTTTTAGGGGGGGAGATTAGGAGAAAGTTTGTTAGATAGACAGAAATAATGATTAGAGATGGGGAGGGCTGGGAGGCTGATAGAGAGATTTGCGGGAAGCTTTTGGCCGAGTTTATGATTTGGGAGCCAAAAGGAGGGTTTCTGTTGAGGATGAGTTCGATTGTGGAAGGGGCGGCGGATTGCAGGAGTCGAATGGACTTGAGACCGCTGTTGAAGAGTAGGATGGAGTACTTGAGGCCGATGTTGGAGATTTGGGAGAGCAAGTTTGGACACAGATTGTCAAAGCAGGCGCAGTTCAGGTACCTGTTCAGGTCAAGGGAAAGCTTGAGGCCCAGAAAGTTTCTGGTGAGAATATAAAACTCGACAAAGGACTTGGAAACGCGCAAGCAAGCCTGGACGATTCTGGGGATTTCCCTGTTGAAAGCAGCAGCACAACTGCCATCTTTTATCACGTGACCAGCTAGGTAACTCTGAACGAGCAAGAAGATTTTGTCGGAAACAGAACGAACCCCGCCACTAACAGCGTATCTGAGCATTGGGTTTTTGTTTAGCTCGTTCAGTGCGCCCTTTTCGCCTTGCTGCAGCCGGAACTCGTCAAATTCGGCTGCTTTGGTTAGCTGTTCCATCAGGTGCCGCAGCGTTGGTGTTTTGGACAGGTTTGATACTAGCAACATTGTTGGCAGTTTTAGGTAAAATCTGGCCATTGATTTGCCAAAGTCTAAAAAAAAAATACATTATTAATTTTACTAATCTGGTCAAATTTTGTATATCCCATAACTTGGTTTTTTTTTTCTTTTTAAACTACTCGACTGAGTTTATAAGTCTAGTTGTAGACTGTTTAAACAAGCAAATCCTGACCTGTTGGTACCAGTGATAAATGTCCAGACTCCGTTTCAATACTCGTTTTGTCGCACTCTACCAGTCCATACCCGTGGATTTCTTTGAGTGTTCTGATAACCAACATCTCCAAAATCTCGTCACAGCTCATAAAGTAAAGGTCGGGTGGCTCCTCTCCCCCAAACAGCTTGTAATGGTCTGGGTTTTTTATAAACCGAACATAAAAAAACGTTGATTTTATCCATGAAATAACCGCCTCTTTACTTGCTATTTCCCCCAAACAAATCTCGGAACTCAGATGAAATCCCAAGTTGTAATGCAGCCTATATACATATACATATATTTTTAATTATTCAATATTAATATCAATCTCATATATGCCCCCCAAATAAACAAATCGTCAAAGTCATCATATACATATAAATGGGGGGAAGGTGGGAATTGGTTATTGGTAAGTTTTGGACTTGCGTTGATTCCAAAGTTTCGCCCTTTTCTAAAATCTTGTCGTATTTTTGTTTCTGTGTATTTGTTGTCATCAGAACCGCTACTCCAAACTCATCAAATTGCGGCCTACCCGCTCTTCCTATCATCTGAAGAATATCTAATTGCGAGTATTCACTAAACGAACTTCCATTATATCCTATTGTTATCGATACTCGGACATTTAGCTCCAATTCTTTACTATTTACCTTTTATTTTATATTTTATATTTTATATTTTATATTTTATATTTTATATTTTATATTTTTTATTGGCGTTAAGTATTGGTAATGTTTTCTTGCCCATTGTTCCTTTGACTATTACTAGATGAGCTGGTAAATTAATCTATAATTGTTCAATCATCACCATTGTTATTATCTCTCTTTTTTCTCTTTTTTTTTAGAACGGGTTTGATAACATTTATTTGATACGTATCTATCTGCTTATCCACTTACACCAACAGCAAGAGTAGAGGTTGTGCCTATTCAAAAAAAAAAAAAAAATCCTCCTCCAGTTAATTTATTAATTATTTATACGTTATGTTATACATCTATATCAGCACAAATACACTTTAAATTCTCAATAGTGTTTTCTAGTTGATATTTACAGATAATCTTGACAAGCCCTTTTAGAAACAGATCCTGAACAAGTTTACGGTCGTTGCTGTCCAATCCAGCATGATGAAACGCGATTCCATTTCTCACAAACTCTAAATGTCAGCCAACCCAAAAGTAGAATAAAACAATTGGCCATTTTTAAGTTGGTTTTCAACCATTGGAACGGCCGGATTGTTGATGTTTTTTGCTATTATTCTTGTTACCTGTCATTTTTTTGTCTTTAAACGGATTCCTACAACAACAACAACAACAACAACAGCAACAAAACGATAAATGATACATTTAAAGAGATGAAAAATGAATACATCAATAAAAAAATATTGGAAAAGAAACGGGGTTGGTTGCTACTTACTGTTGTAATATTTGATCCAACTCATTGGCAGTTTCCCCTTTGTTTCCAAAACTCTTGAAGTTGTAATGCAGTAGTTTTGAACTGAGTTCTTGTACAGATTTCCTAGTACAGCAAAACTTACAAACACAACATTCATTCAACATTCATTCAACAGTATTAACACCAATATTAACACACATGCAAAAGTGAATGTGGTTTAGCTTACTATCAGAACTGCTCGGCCATTTGAATATTGATCAATTACACCTCCTACCCTATTAAGTTTATATATGAATATATTGTTGTAATTGTTGTTGTTATTGTTTCATTATTATTATTACTATTACTATTATTATTATTGTTAATTTATTGTTTCTACTATTATTATTGTTATAATAGTTATAATAGTTATTGTTGTTATTGTTGTTATTGTTGTTATTGTTGTTATTGTTGTTATTGTTGTTATTGTTACTTGCTTGTAATCAAGGTTCTTTTGAAACATAAATGGCGATTGAGACGCTGAGTATCCAATAACAAACTTTCTGATAGGAACCGACCTAAAATCCTCGCCAAAATTAAATACATGAGCCATTCCACTGCCATTTCCCCCCCTGCTTGTTCTGTCAAAGCCAGTATTTTTACCAGTTGGATTTGGGTCTGTTGTGGGCACAATTTGGTTTGTTCCTATCCATTCCGACACATCCTCAATGTTTTTTATAGTAGCTGATACCGCCACCACTCTTATTCTCCTGTTTACCATCTTCATTCTGCTAGTCTACATCAACACCAACACCAACACCAACATTTTCTAATTATTTTTTGATCAATCTCAATTTAATTCAACCACAACATTTACAAATCCTACAAACTGTATATAAATATGTTACTATCACTTCTATTATGGCTCCACGTGCTTCCTGTAAAGTGTGCACCTCATCAATCTATTTTATTTTATTTTATTTTATTTTATTTTATTTTATTTTATTTTATTTTATTTTATTTTATTTAGTTTAATATATTTAATTTAGTATTTACCATCAACAGTTCAAAAGATTTCATAAACTTCAGATGGCTTTTCCATTTTCGAGAGTACGAGTCCCATTTTTCTGGTGTTGTGATTCTATATCAACCACCACAGTTATTACATGTTATTACTACCTATTGTATTCTGGTCCATTCAATTTCATCTAGAATAATAGCAACAATAGAATTCATCTTTGTTGCTTACACCAGTCTTTTGTTCTTTACTACTTTTGTGCTGAAATTTTCTGTATCTCCTGTAAATTCATAGCCTATTTACGTTAACCATACACACATACAGTTAACTACCAAACACAAAACTTCTTTATTTACACCAACTTATTTATTATCTTCAACTTGACTTTTTATTTTTATTTTTTACATTCAATTCCAATTCTACCCAGTCTTTCGCTCCAATCCAAAAATCTTTCGCTACAAAGAGCCTAAAAACCAATTTATACAATCCATAAATCCATTATATCTGATATTTGTCTTGCTTTAATCATTTTTCTAGTATTTTTATAGTTGTATAGTCGTGTGTTTACTTTTATCGGTGCAATGTAAATCGCTCTTGACTCTTTGTTTTCCGACTCTTTAAACATCCTAATCAGTGCCAACTCCATCACCCCTGTTTTCCCTGACCCTGTAGGTGCTATTCCATGTATTTCATTATACTTCATTACCACGACTCCAGCTATCCACATATACTTGGCTTATTTCTCACTTACCACTCAATACAAGATTCTTCCATGAATTATACGCCTATTAATCAATACATTTTCTGTCCTTGTTATTTACTATTCTTCTCTTTCCTGTCTTTACTTTTTTTTTCTTCTTCCTCTCTCTCTCTATATCACTTTATTCCATCAAAATAATCTCATACCAAATATTCATTACCACTTCAAAACACAAACTCTGGATCTTGTTAAAGTACTGGAATTCCATTGCTTTTGACATCTCCTTGCCTAACCCATACACATTTTAATTCATTACATCAGCTATACCCCATCTAATCTCCTTTTTACACTTTAATCAAAATAAACTCAAGCTATTTCCGTTACCAAGAACACTTGTCTTTATTGCCCCTTCAAACTGTGGCTTCTCAAGCACAGGTTCGTCTCTTAGCTTCTCAATCATATCCTCAGCTCCGCTTTCTCTACTCTTTTGACAGTTGCCATTGTTTTTCTGCTTCGTCTTGGACACATCAAAACCATTTCTCCTCATGGCGCTGCTTGCTTCCAACTGCCCTATCAGCTTTGGTTTGACTCCAATTCTCCTGAGCCTTTTTAAAATTTTGTTCTGCTCAACCACCGAGTCAACCACCGAGTCAACCACCGAGTCAACCACCCTTCCATCAAAAACAGCCGTTTTGACTCCTTCCTTGACTTTGTGCCTTGTTTTGTCTGCCTTTGCTCCTTCTGAACAAAAAAAATCTTCAAGCCTTTCCAGCTCATCCAAATCTATTTCTTCGCCCATATCTCCACCCATATCCAATCTTTTACGTCTACTTTAATACCACTCAAGGGTGCAAATATCCACTCTCGCTCTTACTACTGCTGCTAAAACTCTTTTTCTTAACCTATACCTTATTATTATTATTATCTGGTTTCAAAATATAATGTACTTGTACTACTGCAAGCAAAGAATTAAATGTTTTGAAAGAACAGCAGTGGGCTAAAGAGACTTTATATAATACACTCTAATCAGTGAATTGCTATTCCTTCAAACTACTGTAAAGTGTGAAATGTATATTTTGTACTGTATAGTTTATATAGAAACCGTTCTGGTATTATAAAACAATTCTATTTCAAGAAGAAGAAAAAAATAAAATAAAAACATTCACACTCTGGTTTCTTGAACTGTGATAAATAAATTGACAGTGTCTCCCTTTCCCGACTAAATACCTCCCCCCCAATCATACATCCACTTGTCAGCACCGCACCTTGTTTCTATATATCAAACCAATATCCCAGTCTAGCTCCTAGCATGGGACCTCCTGTTTGACAACCTTAAACCTCTGACGTTGCTGATTTTTCAGATTTTTCTGGCGTTTCTGGATTGATTGTTCTAAAAGTCCGACCATTCATAAAACCAAATACAAATGACACTATGTAATACAAAATCAAAAATTAGCACTACACCTAACCCATAACATATAAACAACGCCAATAATCATGATAAAAAGTGACACGCATAATTTATCAAATCATCGCTAAAAAATATTTGACACCCTGCACCCTGCACCCAAAAATTAACATAATAAAACTGTAAACATCAATTATCCGTTGCTCTGTTTATACAGCAACTTTGTCCAGCCAATCAACAAACAATCCATAAAACCTCATTTACCTGATCCCAAAGCTGTCAGTAGACTAGGTGTTGCTCCCACCAAAGACGACATTCCCACCATTCTTTTGTTAATTTGTCTTTTTTTGTAAAACGAAAGCGCCGATATCGTAATTAAAGCCAACGTTGTCGTGTTCTGGATATACCTATTTACTGGCTCTGTCACGCCATCCAGTGTTGCTGTGTTGTATTTTGTCATAACTTCGTCCGATTCCGTGATTCCCGCCAACGCATGACTAAAAAATAATCTCTATTCCATTCACATTTATCATTGTTGGTTTATGCCCTCATTGCGCTGACCCCTTCCACAATACCACAAGCTATATATATACTCTTACCGTTTTAGAGACTTCCTTGTACTCTTCCATTCCATACTCTTCCATTTTGTACTCCTTCGCTTCGCTCTGTTGTTGGTTTTCTTTTGCTTCCATTTCCAAAAGATAAATGTCGATTTAATTAGTGAAATTCAACTGTGTTTGGTAAATACAAAACTCTTTTATTTATTTATTGAAATATAAAAGTGATAAACGTGGCTTTTTACTTTTTTTTGCTTTTTGTAAAAAAAAGCTTAGAGCTGAAAGTCGAAAGTTGAAATCATTCTTTATAACTTTTTCGATTTTATTTTAATTTTAATTTTTTTGATTTTGAAAAAGATCGGTACTATTAAACATCGTTTAAAAATGTTAATCAGAAGAAAAAAAAATTAAAGTAACAACGGAAGGTTATTTGATCAAATAATTTAATTATTTGGCAAAAATGTTCAATTATTGGTTTGTTAACCACCAATTGATACCGGAAAGAGTACAACGGTAATATATTTAAGAGAAAAAATAGTTGTTGGTTTAACCCTGATATATCGAATAGGGACGGAACACCATGACGAAACCACCAAAGATACCCAAGCGTCTTGTCAATACCAGACCTCAACTACAACTGGAAAATAATAAATAATAAAATAAATAATTTAACAAAGTTGCCAACCTGGCATACAAATACCCCCTAGTACTAGGTTTAGAGACTTGAAAATTAAAGTATGAAACGATGGAAAGAAAAGAAAAACTCGTTTGTGGAAGCTTTTATTGGATTCGTTGTTCTGAATTACTCGGGACAAAACATCTTTGTGCATGCTATAGACCCATTTGGGGTACACCAGCATCGATTGCATTTATGGACTTTGTGGAACCAAAACTCCAGGCCCTTATTGTTTTTCAAGCATTCGGCAAGCTCAGGCGACACAGGCGGCTCTCCAGAAACCAGACTTGAGGTTGTGGGTCCGGTGCTAGTCGCTTTGCTGACAGTACCGATATCCGTTACGCTAATAGCCATATTTGTAATCTCTTCGACGCCTGCAACTGTTGTTTTAGGCACCCCGCCACCGTTCAACTTTGGCTTTTGAACCATCTTTGTTACCGTTTTAATAATCGTCTTTGCTCGATAATATGGCCGGACTGTTGTCATGTGATTTGCAAGGTATTTTGCGTACTTTTCTTTGCGATTAGCCACACCCGCGGTAGCCAGACTAATCCCTAGAACCACCAATGCGATAAACGTTTTCAAAATCAATAACATACTCTATACTTTCCTCAGCAATATAAAAAACTGATAAATGTTTGGGTTCGATAAAAGTGCGTTTTTCAGGTATTAATACAGTTTTTTTTTTCTTTTGTTGAAGAGTATGACTTTATATATATATAATTATGGAAAAGTAAAGATAGAACTTTATAGTTTTAAGCCCAGAACACCTGGCCTGTCGTACTTAAAGTACCAATTAATAGTTAGAGATGGCTTTGATGGATTTCATCTAAAAAGCAAGTGAAAAAAAAGCAAAGAAAGTCACAAATCTGTTTAGGCTTCTTTTATTATTATGATTATTTCCACTTTTCACTCCAAGTTGGTTCAGTTTTTATTTATGGGATAGAAATCTGAATCAAAAAGAATGTTGCGTGTAGAGTGGTAAGGCCAAGGTCTGGATATAATCAAATTGCAATTTAGGCTTGTTCAGGAAAGAAGACGAGGTATTAACAATAAGTAAGAATGTCACTCGAAACGTTATTTTTACTCAAAAGATTCAAAAGGTCAGAAGATTCAAGCGTAGATTTGAACATTGCACTTGATTGTGCTTTTATTGTGATCAGGCAACAAAACAATCAAATAGTTAATTCTTAGAATCTCGAGTGAAAAAGTTCATTGTGAGTATGTTTAGTGATGTTGTGGTTATATTCAGTATAATGGATATCTAATTAAGTATAAGGTGTATCATTCACTGTGTTATGAATATATTCGATTGTTTAGTCGAATAGACTTATTCAACTCAATTTAATACATTATTTTTATTTTCTATTTCTAGCAAATATATCAATTTTTTTTAGTGAAATGCTCCATTGTTCAGGAATGACAAGAAAGAGAGACAATTTCAATAATAAAAAAGAGAGGGTGACAACAAAGCATAAATAATGTTTATTTAGGTGAGAATAAGGCAGAATAATACATGTAAAGGGGGAAGAAAACAACCAAGTTGGTCCATCTATTTATAAAAACAATCAACTAATTAGAGACATTAAACGCTTTTTCGGTTTTGGTTAATCAAGATATATTTGCTCAATAAATAAAACGCCAAACAAATCAGTTTGGACTTTAGAGAGGTTGACTGATAGATTCAAATGCTTGGTTTTAAACTGGTATTGATAACCAGAGCTACATCCTAGACCACTAGTAGCAAAGAAATATAGATTTTGATGATCAGAATGTCCGCTTGGTGCTTAAATCAATAGACCAAGAGTTGGCAAAAAAATAATAAAATAAAAAGAAATCCCAAAAAGACTCGCATTAGAAATCGACGTCTAGATTAACTGAACTCTAAGTCAAAGTCTTATTTTATTATTATTATTATTTTGGTATTAGTGATATTATTGCTCTAAATTCCATGTTATTTTTGACAACTTGGGATCAGAATTGATATGATTTTCGCAATATGTGATAAAAATACAAATAATATGGATATGGATATCTGTGAGCGATGAACTAAGTGCAGGAATAAGAGTAAGACTAAGAGTGTGAGTGGGAATAAGAGTAGGAACAATACTGGAATATACTAAAGTTGCTAAAAAAATCTAGATTAAACACCATAAAGATATTCAGAAATTTTCTAGCTTACAGCCTGGAACAGATAAAAAAAAAGTCATACTTTTATAAACACGATAATCTAATAAGGTGGTGTTGTAAAGTTGTATAAATAAATAAGTGATGATACAGGTTCTAGAAAGATAATGGTCACCAGAGGCTTTAAATTGGAAATGTTGTTTCAAACATGGAACGAAGTGAGAGTGAGATAGGGAAAATAAAAGTTGGATTAAGATATTGTAAATGGTTTCTTTTTGCCATATTTTTTCTTGATGCGCTAATAAAAAGATATGTATATATAAAACCATGTACGTCAAGGCTGAGATAAAAATTTTAAACTTGCCAAGTTTAATTTACACAAAATATATTTTATAGCTAGATAGCCACACCAATACTCCATATTAATACGCCATACCAAGGCTTTTATTTCACAAACTTAGTACCAAGGTGATTAGAGTTAGCAAATTAAAAAAAATGGAGGGTTTTGGTCGTATTGGTTGCAAGGAGGATTTAATTATGGAAAACATAATACCTGAGAATCTGGGCACAGTTAAGGCGTCTGTTAACCAAGGAGAGTTTCCAAAGGGAAATATACTGGGGCTCAGATTGAATCCACGCCTTGATCCAAAGAGTTGTGGTGAAAGAGAGATTGCAAAAAGTAAAAGAGTTAGCTTTTTTAAAGTTTTTGGGCAAAGGAAAACAGTAAGTATTTGAAAATGGTGGATTTGTGGTGGTTGTGTTCAAGGGTTTGATAATAATAGTCAGTTCAGATTTATGGAGATGTGTAAAAGATAAACAAACAATAAATACTAAATTTTGTTGCAATGGATATAATAGATGTGTGGGTACGAAAAGCTGGATAGCCAAGTAAAATTAAATAGCAAGAATAAGATGTTGGCGCCAGACTATAACGACGAGGCAATGTATGGACAGACTCCAGCCAAAAAGATCAAAATGGACGAGAAAAAGGATGTGTTTGAGGATGTTGTTGGTGCGGTGAAAATTGCAGGAGTAAAAATGGCAACAGGGACAAGAAAAGTTGTAGAATCAACAATAAGAGTAAAGACGGTGAATAGCATCAGGGTGAAAAAACATCTTACCATCAAGTCCATGGCTAGAAAGACAAGAAAGAACAAAGGCGGGAGCAAAAAAGTAGAGACAATGAGAATAAGCAACCCCGTTGATTTTAGTGGAAGTCTGGATCCAAGTCTAAACAGCTCAGAAATGGGGTATGCGTATGCCAATGTAATATACTTTAACATCGATCCGGATGGAAACACTCTAAGCTACAACGGTGTTAAGCTAACAGCCAGTGAAATGCATGCTGTTAGGAGTGGATTGCCATTGCCAACTATAATGGAATCCCAAGATAGCTATACATCCACTGATATTAGTAGTTTTGACAACCAAGAAAACAGACACAATAATAACCCGATGTTTATCAGCGAATGTGAGTTGGATCAATACCAAGACCAAGACCAAAACCAAGACCAAGACGAGAATCAAAGCCAACCCCAGAATCAAAGCCAAACCCAGAATCAAAGCCATAGTCAAAAAATTTATAAAAGTATTACCAAGATAAACTACCAATACATATTGGACAATGCATTTGGATGCAAGCTTAGAAAAAGAGGGGCAATAGAGCTTCCGTTGCTAACTGAGACCATTGAAAACAAAGGAGGTGAAAAGTATGAGCAGGATTACAATGTTGAAAGCGGAGAAAATTTGTTTTCGTACATAGACATCAGTCGATCAAGAAGCAAAACTTTTATTGACGAGTTGGAGGATGATTTTAAAAACATCAGTTTTGACAATGACGTATATTTTAGAGATATTGGACGAGAGGAGAGTTTTGGTCCAAGAGTTTTGGAAGTTCCTGGTTCCGAGACACAAAACAAATTGTTAAGAAGCAGAAGCTGTGCCAGAGTTTACTTTAGCAAATAAGTACAGTTATGTGGCTGATCTAAACAATGTACCGTGCTATAATTGGGAAGGATTTATATCCTTGGGGGGAGGGGGGATTCAAGCTGGAATCCTGACGATATTATTTATATATTTATTTATTTTCATTTCAGTGTTGTAATCAAGTAGTCTAAAGATAAATTAAACACAGCACAGAACAAGATTATAAAATATCAAAGTGTGATTTTACTAAATTTATATACAGACCGATAAAAACAATAGTATAAAAACCAAGAAAAATATAAAAGTGATAATCTATCGCAAATATAAATCGAAACCCAAATTCGTGCTGGTGGTATCACCAGGTGTTGTATTGAAAAAAAGTTATGGGGGGTGGTAAATACAACTTAACAAGGAGTATGTATATCTGCTCTTTTCAACAAAGAAAAAAGAAAGAGAAAATGAACAAGGAAACAAGGTAGATGGGTGCGATACCTCTCTAGATGGTATTGATGAGCTGGTTCACCATTAGCTTGCAGTCAGAATCGGAAAGAAACTCGGAGTTTTTAATGGCGTTGGAAACCAGAATCGTCTTTTCGGGAGAGGATGCTTTAAACCAAACAAAGCCGTTTAGACCGATTGCGGCTTCAAACGGGATATGTTGGCCAAGAGATGTTAAAACGACGCAGTTTGGGTTCATTAGTCTACAATTTAGAATTGGAATATCAAAAAAGCAAGAAGAACAAAAAAAAAAAAAGTTAAAATAGTATACAACAAAGCACAATAACAATCAAGTTAATACACTGATGGGCATATAGAGCTTAACCCCATCGCCTCACCCCAAATCAGAGAAAATCATAAAGTAATGGTAAACGCTATTACCTTCGTGACAGAGATAGCGATACTTTGGTTACAAAACCATCAGTTAATTCGCCAAAACCATCGGATTTCCCGGTGTTAGAGTTGTAGCACTCGATTTCAGGCTCCATATCTTTATGAGCCATCAAAATACGGGCATAAATGGTGGCACCAACATCCAAATTAGGCTTGTTGCGTTTGGTCGCGCCTTCAAACGCAAGCTGAGGCAAGTTGGCAGGAAATGCTGAGCCAATATCTACTCGGTAGCCATCGGCATGGCGCGAGGTTATAACTCCTACAACCGGCTCCAAGGTCGATGGAACATACTAATTTGTGCAAAATATGCAACATACAAATATTTAAACGCAAGAACAATGAAATACTTTAGAGATAAGATAGAGCGATCTGGGTATTGCTTCAATTGTGTCTATCAGATTATTTGTTAAAAGGGTATTGGACTTACGCGTTTTTTATTGAAATCAACCCACAAAGCATTTTTGGAATTGTGGTGTAATTTACCGGCAGAATAAGAGATGATTCCGGATTGGGTGTCGACTAAACCAGGGCCAAGAGTGATTTGCCCAAGCAACTCGTCGTTTTCCTGTTCGATTTCAATGTCGTTTTCTTGAGCTTGAGTCTTGCTTTTGTTTCCTGATTTCAGCAAGGCCAAAACATCTATTTTAGTTCCTGGAGCAACAAATTGCGTGTTTGTAGCCATTTTTTTTTGTCGTTGTGGGGGGATTAGTTTCGTGTTTATCTTTTTGGCACTCCTTTGGTAATTTTATTTTTCCTTTGGCTTTTTATGCTAATGAATAGATTAGTTTTTTGTTTTGTTTTGTTTTGGAAAGGAAATTCAAATAAAGGATTTGGAATTTAAAGCGAAATTGCTGGGCATATAATTTTGGGTTTTTGTATCGTAAATAACAAAACTCAAATAGAGAAAATAAAAAATCAGGAAAATAAGGAAAATAGCTTTTGTCAAAGGGCCAATCAGACTAAGCCATTAAGCTTTTTTCCACTTTTTTTTTTTCCTCTTATTGTTCCAAGTTTTTATATGAAATAAAAATAAAAAAAAACTCCAAATTGAAAATTTTTTGATTTAGAATTAAACCAGATCGTAAAGAAATCCAAAGGTAAAAAAAAAAGTTGTGAGAAAAAAAAAAGAAAAAAAAAAGTTGCAAGGATTTTGGGTATTGTGGATTGGAATAACTTTGATATTTGATATTTTATGTTTAATTTTTTTTCTTCAACATCATTCTAGGACTTTGTACTAAATAGAATAAAAGTTTTAATAAGCCGGTAGTTTTATTTTTGTCAAGGGAGCCCTTTTGCAAAAGAAATTAAGTAGGAAAGAAAAATAAGTAAATACAAAAAGTACTCGGAATATGATTTCAAGTCTAGTTTGGGTAAGAAAAGGGCTAGCAGCAGCTAAGCCAGAAAAGTACCATGTAACTGAAGCAGAGTTGGAAAGAATGGAGCAAGAGGCGATTGAGGAAATCAATATTGCAAAGCAAGAATTAAGAGAAGCAGAGTAAGTGAGCATATACAAAGTAGGAGAGTGGAAATTGGATAAAGTGGAATTTGTGATAATAAATTGGGGATTGGAAGCCTTTATAAGAGAAAAGAAATAAAACAGGGAGAAAACATTTGAATAATAGGGGTAAAGGGATCGGCGGAACTGGGGAAAATGGGACAGAAATGGCAGAGGAAGCAGAGGGAGATGATTTGGCGGAATTTGATATGGACAACTACTCGAATGAAGAAGAATCAGATCTAGAATTGGAGGGAGAAGAGAGCAGAGGAAACAGAATGCTTGGAGGACACGAGAGAGCAGGTAAGAATAAAGCAAAAGATATGGTAGAGAGTAGAGAGTAGTTTGTGGTATTCTAGTTGGTATATTTGGGTTTTAATAGTAAATTCGTGGATAGAATAGTAAAAAATAAAAGTAAAAAGGTTGGAAGAGAGGGGGGTGATTAAAAAAAAAAGGATGTTTCGATGGTTTAGGGTTGCCAATGTTTGCGAATATAAAGGGACTTTCGTACTACCAGGAGGGGGAGGAGGATCCATATATATCGTTGAAAAATCCAAATAGTGTGGATAGCGATGGAAACGAGGTAGATAGCGAGGAGGAGGAGGAGCTGGAGGTGTTGGCAACAGATAACCTGTTGGTGGTGGCAAAGACGCAAGACGAGATTAGCAATTTGGAAGTGCATGTTTACGAGAGTAGCGAAGAGAATCTGTATGTGCACCATGACATTATGTTGCCATCGTTCCCGCTGTGTTTGGAGTGGATAGGGTATAAGGTGAATGGGGCGGGGGGAGGTATGGAGAAGGATGAGAAGAAGGGGATATTGGCGGGAGGAGGGATTGGGGGAGTGGGAAACTTTGTAGCGGTTGGAACGTTTGAGCCAGAAATCGAGATATGGAACCTGGATGTGGTAGATGCATTGTCGCCACAGCTGACGCTTGGGAAGGGAAGCAAGAGGGGCGGGAGCAAAGGGAACAAGAAGGGGGGCAAGAAGGGCAGTGGGGGGGAAAGTGGACACAGTGATGCAGTGATGTCGTTGTCGTGGAACAAGAACGTAATGAATCTGCTTGCTAGTGGATCGGCAGACAAAACGGTGAAGGTGTGGGACCTGGCAAGCGGGAGCTGTGTGAAGACATACAGCCAGCACAGTGACAAGGTGCAGTCGGTTCAGTGGCATCCAATAGAGCCAACAGTGCTAGTGAGTGGGAGCTACGACAAGACGGTGATGGTGTATGACACAAGAGCGCCACAGACGCCAATGAAGTTTAAGCTGGACTCTGATGTAGAGAGTATAGTGTGGGACTGCTTCAACGCAAACTGTTTCTATGTGTCTACTGAGAGCGGGAAAGTCCACTACTTTGACGCACGAAGCAGCGATTCCAGTGCAAAGTTTACGCTTCATGCTCACGACGACGCGTGTACGTCTGTTGATGTTCACCCAATAATCCCCAACTGTATCCTGACCGGTTCAACAGACAAAACAGTCAAGATTTGGAACATCAAGGACAACTTCAGCCCATCGCTTGTTGTTAGCAGGGAACTTGGAGGTGGAAAACTGTTTAGCGCAAAGTTCTGCCCAGACTCTTTATTTGAGGTTGCTGCTGGCGGAAGTTCTGGTAAGGTCCAGGTATGGGATCTTAGTAGCAATTTGGGCGTACAGAGCAGTTTTAAGGATTTCACTTCAACTAACAACCCAATGAACCTCAGGTTCCCTATTGGCTTACCGCCCAAGTCCAAGCCCTTGGTTAGCGTCAACACTGGAGGTGATGGTTCAGATGATGAAGCACACGAAAATATCATTAATGAATTACAAGGCAAAACCTCTGGTGGCCAACATGACTCAGATGATGAGGATGAGGACGATGATGAGGACGATGACGATGATGATGAGGACGATGACGATGAGGAGATGCATGATTAGAGTTTTTACTATTTGTCTTTACTTTTACTTTTTATCCACCCTCCCTTACTTTTGATTAACTTTTACAATCAACAAATACTCTTTTCTTTCTTTCCAAAAATAAAATAAATAAACAAGTTGGTTTAAAAAAGAATATAGAAACTGGAAATATTTAGGGAAAATATATATAAAATAAAATAAAGCAAACAAACAAACATGATTAAACTAAATAAAAAGTAGGAAAAAAGGTATAGTTGGGGGGGGGGGATGTTGTCGTAAAAAAGTTGTCTTAATTGAGCTGGACTTTACGCAATTTTCCCTTTGTAGCCACCTCGCGAGTAACTCTGCCACCAAAACAACTAGAGTCTCTTAAAGAAGCAAGAGACGAATTTCCGCTGCTGGAAGAGTCAGTGGTGATGAAAGCAGACAATGGATTATCAGCCTTTCTCTTGCCCAAACCTCCGTTTCTTGACTTGTTTATAGCAACAACGTTAAACCCAGCAACGGTCCGTTCATTGCTCTGTTTATCGGGCAAGTCTGGAAAACTTGTAGTTTTTGTGTTTAGTCTTTCTGAACTCTTATTGGCTGATTTTTGTCTCCTGCCTGTCTTTTGCTTGGGCTCGTCCAGTACTTGACTTTCTTCCGCTGCGTCCAAGAAACTCTGTGGCAGTGGCGCAACCTTCCCAGTCTCTGCCTCTCCAACCCCGGTGTTTCCCCTTATATGCCGCCTGTTCTCTCCACTTCCCACTATTGTCTCTTCATCGTCCTTGTCTCCAACTTCCGCGCTCTCCTCTCCATCCTTCTCCAACTCCATCAGCTGCGGAATCGTCTCGCTATCAACATCAACTTCCTCAGCGCTAAACAACTTCTTGCTCAGTCGTGACCCCAACACCTCTTGATCCTTGCCTGCCACCTCCACTGCTTTACTAGCCCCGCTCTCTTTTTCCTTGTTCTTGTTCTTGTTCTTTTGCACTGCCTTCTTCTTCTTGTTCTTGTTTTTTGCCATCTCTTCAAGTCGTTTGACTGCCTCCATAGCCACCTTGATCATATCTCCCCCACCCTTTCCCCCCAATCCCCCCTCCTTAACCCCCTTATTTGTTATTACCTCTGGCTCATTGTCTCCTTCCATGTCGCTATCAGAATCCTCTGCCTGGCTCTTCCCCTTGCCTCCAACATTTGCCCCCTCAGTCTTCTCAACCTCCACATCCTCCACAACATAGTTCGAATCAAAAACAACATGCTTATTTCCAGCTCCTGCAAGCTCAAAAACTGGCGGCTTCTTTGAATATATCCCGCCATTTTCCCCAACACTCTCCTTCTTTTCACTTGACCCCAATTTCTTCTTTTTGATACTGTCCAATCCCCCCACCTTTGCCTTGCTCTCGCTTGCTTCCCCTCCCGCTTTTCTGCCCTTTTTCCCACTGCTTTTCGCCACATCCTTACCCTCTTCAGCCGCCATCTCTAGAATCCCCACCCCTTTGCCTTTGCTCACTTTTCTCGCTGTTGTCGGCGTTTCTGGCAGCCCATCATCCTCCCCCCCTTCGTCCGCCTCCCCTCCCCCCGCACTCACATTTAATCCTGTGTTTTTTCTTCCTGTTGTTCTTGTACGCTTAACACTCGATTTCTTTGCACTCTCACCTGTCTTAATCTCGTTTCCATCCTTATCCTTTCTCCTTGTTGTTGGTGTGGTTTCCATCTTATCCTCATTTCTTGTCTCTTTTGTCTTTTCCACCAACACTATTTTCACCTCCTCCGTCTTTTCCTCCTCAACTATTACTTTATCTTTTGTCACTTGTGTCTTTGCTGGTCTTCCACGACGCGCAATCACCACTGTTGCTTCGCTTCCTGCTGAATTTTCCTTCAATCCCTTCTTTTCTTCGTTTTCCTCAATACTTTCTGTCTCTTCTTTCTCCACATTCCTCTTTACTGGCGCTTTTCTAACTGCTCCCTTTCTAACTACCGCCTTCTCTACCTTGTCTACCTCCTTTCCCGCTCCCACTTCCGCGCTTGCTACTGCTTTTGCTCGCAAGCTATATCTAGTAGTTCGAACCTGCACATCTACTATCTCTGCATCTTTACCTTTTCCCGTTTTCTTTGCAATTGCCATTATCGATCCTTTTTCTTTTCCCTCTATGGTTTTATTTTTATTCTCTAGTCGTTGATTTTAATTGGAATCTTCTTATTACCTCTAATCTGAATGCCTATATAAATTGCTTGTTTCTAAATCCCGTTCTTTGAATACAATGTTTATAATAATAAAAAAGTAAATTCTAGATTTATTATTTATTTATTTATTTCAATTTTTCTCTATCTAAATTTATTCCCCTTTCAACAAACACGAAACTCTACTGATTTATTAAACTTTTCCAAATCCATTTATTTTTTCAAAAAAAATAATAAAAAGTTTTGCTTCAAAAAATTTTCTATAAAAAAAAAAATTTAAAAGTTTTTTTTTTTGTTCTATTTCTCGATCCAATTTCATTAAACTTTCCACTCCACTCCACCAACTCTAATTCCCCAAACTCAATTTCTGCAGTTTGATTTTTTTTTTTTTTGTTTTTTATTGCTTTACTGTTTTGTTATTTATTTAAACTAGACTAATATTAAATAGAAATTGTATACATAATAATAAAAAAAATTTGGACTAGTGCTTGCTCCTTTTCAAAAGCAACACCTATCCCTTCATTATACTAAACTAATTAGAATACTGAGGTATAATATGGACTTTATTTTATTTCAAAGTCTCTTAAGCTTCAACTTCAGGCTTTTTTTCTGCCTTCTTTTCTGCCTTCTTTGCTGTCTTCTTCACGGCTTTCTTATTGCTAACTTTGGGTTTTTTTAGCGGAGACTTGGCTTTTTTCAATTGCTTCTTTTTTGGCTTTGCTTGTGTTTTCTTTCCCTTTTTCTGCACAGGTTTCTTTGTTCTCTTGTTTACCTTCTTTTTCTGACCTGCTTTACCCATTTTCTTCTTTCCTTTTGAAACTACTTTCTTCTTGCTATTTTGGCTCAAATTTGTGGCTGGTTTCTTTTTGCTGACAACCTTTGATCGACCAACCGCTTTATTAGCCACTGGTGCCTTTTTAGCGCTAATCCGGCTTGGCTCACTACTGGCAGTGCTGGTGGCGCAATTACATTTGCTGGTTACACTACTGGGCTGAATTGTGGTGCAACTGACAATGTTGGTAGCACTACTGGTTTGTGTTGGTGCAATATCGGTAACGCTGCTAAGTTGAATGGTAGCACTGTTGCTTGTTACAACACTTGAGGCACTGCTGATTGATACAACTCTTGAGGTACTGCCACTAGAGACTATGCTTGAGGTACTGCTGCTTGATACGACGCTTAAGGCACTGCTGCTTGTTACAACGCTTGAGGCAATGCTGATTGATACAGCGCTTGAGATACTGCTGCTAGAGACAATGCTTGAGGTACTACTGCTAGAGACAATGCTTGAGACACTGCTGCTTGATACGACGCTTGAGGCACTGCTAGCCTGGCTGATGGGTCCGCTTGAAACAAAGTCGGTAACACTGCTAAATGGAATAGCAGAGCTACTGAAAACACTACTAAGCTGAGTAACGGCACTACTGACAATGTTGGTAGCACTACTGGTTTGTGTTGGTGCAATATCGGTAACGCTGCTAAGTTGAATGGTAGCACTGTTGCTTGTTACAACACTTGAGGCACTGCTGATTGATACAACTCTTGAGGTACTGCCACTAGAGACTATGCTTGAGGTACTGCTGCTTGATACGACGCTTAAGGCACTGCTGCTTGTTACAACGCTTGAGGCAATGCTGATTGATACAGCGCTTGAGATACTGCTGCTAGAGACAATGCTTGAGGTACTACTGCTAGAGACAATGCTTGAGACACTGCTGCTTGATACGACGCTTGAGGCACTGCTAGCCTGGCTGATGGGTCCGCTTGAAACAAAGTCGGTAACACTGCTAAATGGAATAGCAGAGCTACTGAAAACACTACTAAGCTGAGTAACGGCACTACTGACAATGTTGGTAGCACTACTGGTTTGTGTTGGTGCAATATCGGTAACGCTGCTAAGTTGAATGGTAGCACTGTTGCTTGTTACAACACTTGAGGCACTGCTGATTGATACAACTCTT
>LUVW01000039.1:0-44544 GCA_001661515.1 Capniomyces stellatus
CATTATCATATTATTTTCATCGTTATTGTAATTGTTATCTTTGTTATATTTTACTATATTATCATCATAATTGTAACTGTTATCTTTATTATATTATACTATATTATTATTATTTTCATTGTTATTGTAATTATTATCATATTATTGTTATTATCATTAGCATTATTATTATCATTGTTATTATCATTTATATTATTACTGTAATTGTTATTATCATTCATATTGTTATTGTTATTGTTATGTAATTTGATCGAATGCTCTATTTCACTTTCCAAGTCCACGGCCCCCACATCACACACTCCCAATACATTGGCTAGTGTCTATTCACCCATTTATTCAGCCATTGTTGCTGCCCACTTGAACAATCAGGCATATCCATATCCCAATTTAAATTCTGACCCTGTAAATCTAGCACCGATTCCACTTCCATTTCCACTTCCACAATCAGTTTGATTGTTCTCGCTTTATTTTGGAACTGCACAGACATTCAGATGTATAGATCACTCGATCCATAATTGGTTGATGGTGTTGTCTTGGCGTTTATCTAATTTATTCTCTCTATTTACTTTATTCACTTTATTTGCTTTATTCACTTTATTTGCTTTATCTGCTTTATCTGCTTTATTTACTTTATTTACTTTATCTGCTTTATTTACTTTATCTGCTTTATTTACTTTATCCATCTTCACTTGCCCAGTTTGACATTGTTGTTTTAATACCACTATCAAAATGCCATTGCACCAACTCTTTTTAAATAACAACATATCAAACACGCGACACAACTGTTTATTTTCCCCATCCTAAACCAACCATGGGTGTTTATATTTGAACAGCGTTACAACATGGATTGTATTACCCCCAACAATTGCACTATCCCATATCCCTTCATTCACACAATTAATTGGTTTATTTTTACTGGTCTCTTTGCCACTCTAACAGCCACAATCAACAACAATCTAGGCAAGTATATGCTCCACTCATCCGTTTCTTCGACTGAACAACTCTACATTTTTTCTTTTATTCTGTTTTATCATTCCCAACTATCAATCAACAATAACACACCCTTATCAATATCCAACACCACTGATACACCAGTGTTGTTTTAACACTCAATATACACAATATACACAATATACTCGATTTACTCCATTTACTCGATTTGTTTTACTCACTCATCCCATTTTACAGTAGCCTAACGGTAATGGCGTTTGTTTATTTAGCTACAGCTCAACTGTCATGTTTCTGCCAAGATTTGACCCATAATTATAAACCACACTCTATCTACCCACTCAAAGTCTGACCATCGGCAACTCGAATAGTCTAACCACACAACCAAGTGCAAATACATATTCTACCATTGACAAAAAGGGTAATTACCAGAATACCATTGAACCTCAATATAAAATGCTTTAACTTCGTTAATGGTCTACAGAACTTGGTTTTATCAATAAAAACTCGTAGTCAAAAGTAAAATATTCAATATACTCGGGTTAAACCAACAGTTGGTAGTATCACTGTTGCTTACAATAATATCACTGTTTATTATCACCGCTTTTGTATTTGTGATACTATACTGCACTCATTCTGACCAAATAAAGTTTATTTGGTTCCCTTCAGCACCGTTAGTTCAGACTCAAACTTTAACTTATTCCCATACAGCAATAAAGGCGATGTTATATATATGTATAATACCAGTTTTCGAATATTTCGGCTGTTTAACGAGTTTTATTTAATTAAGATGTAAAGTCCAATTTCATTTTTGTTATTTAATAGCCATTTTAGTCATTGATCCGATACCTTGTAAATAGTATTGCCCTGCTTAGTATAATCGTTGGTATTGCCATGTTTTAAATTCAAAAATCGAAAATGTTTTAATACAGGCATTGTAGCCTTGTTTACTCTCTTCAAATTTTACAAAAGCTAAACTCGCAATTTGAAAACCTTATATTGCATCTATTAATCGTTACTTGTCCGAATTCTTTGCTTTGTCATTATTCGAACCCAAGTTTAAACTCATATTTGGGCTTTGAGTTAACTTTTACCCTAGGCCAAGCCAGCTTGGCCTTTAGTCAAGCCCTTTTAAACTCCTTATTGTTTACCAATTAACCTTTGTATTTATTTTTAAATGAGGATAATTAAGCAGATTAAACCATGAAAAGTAGCGGAAATTAACCATCGTGGCTTTTGATTAGAACATCTATTATTATGCTATTGAGCTCCAAAATATTTCAACATCATTCTATTCGTTTGTTAAACTGGATTATTATGGCACATTACAATCATAATTTGTTTGACTTATCTAGTATATTTTTAAGAAATGAGCAAACCGATTAAATGGCGTCAACATCAACAATAGCCAAGGTTATATTTCAATCCCAGAGGCTCTGTAACAAAGTTTTTTTCTTTGGACCATGTTAACTACGCTACTCCTGAAAATAGCGAACTTATTCCGAAGGGTGTTTAAGAATGTGAATAGGATGTGGCATAAATAATCAGTCGTATACGGATGCTTTATTTAGGCCAACATTTACCCTAGTATACAACCTATATTTTATGATGTTTTTGTATTCATTTATCGACTGGTGAACCGAAATTACGTGTCAGTATGCTATAGTGATGCTATGATAACATATCTTATTGTGAATTGGTAATAATAAGGTTTGGCAAAATACTATTGTGGTCGAATATTTGGGTGTAAACATTGTATTTCTTTGCAAAAAGTAACGCCTTTTAATCTTGATATTAAAAATAGAATCAAAGCCTTTTTTATAGCATATTTATAGTTCTTTAGTATTTTAATTTAAAAAAACAAAGAAAATCAATTGGCAAATTCTAAAAGTGTACAATGCAAATTTAATCAATAAAAGTATAACAATGCACAACGCAACTGTGGTATGTGTAAATACAATATAACTTTTAGCGACAATCAACCTGGCCGATTGTGTCTTCAAAGAAATGTTTATAATTTTGCACCAATAAAACTTTCCGAAATCAACAGCTAATTTAAAAAATGATTAGTAAAAACGTGTTTGATGATAATCTAAAAGTACAAGGTATAAGATGTAAAGATATGTCTAATAACTTGCTAGCCTACTACCACAACCTTTTATGACTAGGTTTCCGTTAGTAAATGTTAAATAGTAAATATACAAGTTCCACCAACTGCATATGGTGGCTAACATCTATTTTATGTCAATTTATTTCTTTGATATTGTCAGTATCCCAGTTTACTAGAAACTGCATATTGCTTTCAAGCAAAATCTCTAGCTATTACTTTTTGAACTGGGATTTAGTGACATATACTTTATAATTACCTTGAGGTATTATATCGATTGTTGGTGCTACCAACATCATTTACCTGCAAACATCATCAAATGGCAATAATGTTGACGATACCAGTTTTGATTGTAATTCTGATTCCAACTTGGTATACTTTCGATTGTAGTGGTAATTGTGTTTATTGCTGGTAATACAGCTGTGGCTCAAGAATAATTTAATTGTAATAGCTCGGAATAAATCTACAATCTAGCTTCAAATAAATATAAAGACTGTAGCTTTTAAAGTCGGCTTCACCAAAGGTACAAAAATTCTAAAAAATATCCATATCATGGAGGTGTATAATAATCAAAGCACTAAACCAAGGAATTAAAGAATCGCCAATATTAATAGTACAGAATATAAAAATTGTAAGTTTCAAGTCGTTGAAAATGGAAAATAGAAAACAAGGAAACAGGTAAACAGGGAAACCAAAGTAGCTGGGTTTGAAAATAAATAAAATAAAAAACTAAATGGTGGAGGTGTTATTTTTATTATCATAAGCTAGCTTTAGCGTGGCCTTAATTTATATTTAAAGTCGCAAGCCTGAATTGAAACTATGAAAAGTACAAGCCACTTTGACGATTTAAAACTACTAAAAGTTGGAAAACGACATCAATGGTAGGTAACTTGTTTTGGACTACGTTTAGATAACAATTTAGGCAGGCGTAAATCAAGATTGTGAATTGAGTTTAAACTGGCCAGATGATTGATTGTCCGGTTCATGAAGAATTCTGAATTTTCAAGAACAGTCAAGTTTAAAACTCCTTACTTTTATAAATAAAATAAAAGCTTAACGCTTGACAATGAACTGTCTAATAAATTGGTGGAATTGAAGTCGTAAACCATTACAAACAATGTAGTGTTAACTAAAAGTTTGAACAAATACATATTGGATTTAAACTTTAAAACCTTGTACCACTATCAATGATTAAATTTATACTATTAGTTGATTAGAATAAAATCTACAAAAAAAAGCCCAGTTCAGGTTGAAAATAAAAAGAGTACACTATAAAAAATAAGTATACTTTCAAAAAATAAAGTGGTGTCAAAAAATAAAGTAGTGTCAAAAAATAAAGTGGTGTCAAAAAATAAAGTGGTGTCAAAAAATAAAGTGGTGTCAAAAAATAAAGTGGTGTCAAAAAAAGTGTTATATATGATAAAGGAATCCACAGCAGAAAGTTTTTTTATACCGTCAGTAGCCATTTACTTTCTAAATTTTCCTTTAAGAATATATATCAGTATATTAATATAATTAATTCCACAAATACCAGCCTAATTCTGAGCACAAGTCAGCTGTACACAAGACATTTTAAGAAGTAAATCTAATACAAGATGCATTTTATCGCAATCAAAATTCTACTATTTCTGCAAGTTATATTCGCAGGATACATAAACAACGACTATGTGCACGAATATAAGCAGGGGGCAGTAGGTCAACAGCAAGGATACGATTACAACTATGGACATGCTGATGGAGGAAGGGATGACCTGGTGTACAATAACCAAAGGGGTTATTATAAAAGGAGCAATGAGGCAGCACCACAGGTAATCGATTTAAAGGAAACCAGCGTACAGGCAACCAATGCACAAGTAGCCAATGCACAAGTAGCCAATACGCAGGCAGCAGAACCCAGGCCAGGCAGTGATATTGGGGATAAGGTTGAAAAGGTGGGGGATAGTGTGTCAAAAATCGGGCAGCTGATTACAAAAATCAAAGTTTTTGTTCAAAGCATTATTGAAAGAATAAAAAACTTGGGGAAATAGCAATAAATACAGCCCAAGTAATTGTTATATGTTTTTTGTAATTAAACCCTTTTCATTTCATTTTATTCCGCTCATTATTAAAGTTTGTACACATTTTTTGGCAATATGAAGTAATAAACATCTCCAAATTGACCAGTTGGCTCTTCAAGGCACTATTAACCAACTAGCCGTGTTTAACCAAGAGATGTAGGACCAACATAAATTGGTATAGCTTAAAAGGCTTGATGTGTTTTAAATGATTTTGACCGTTTTATTTGTATATAATGTATGTAAAGAGATAATAAATCAAATTAAAAGTACAATACATAGCTATAACTATAACTATAATTATAACAAAATAAATTAGATACAGCACAGCAACCAAAGTTAGTAACATGAAAGTTTGACAACTGGTGTTGACGTCATAATTAGCATTGATGTTGTAACTAGAGTTGTAATCAGTGTTGTGATCAGTGTTGTAGTCGATGTTGGCTTTTCAGTCGGTTGGGATGTGCTAAAACCTACTAGTATAATTTAATCATATATTTTCGTCTTTTTGAATAGATTTGAAACTCTTTTGGTTACGTTCATCGCTATTGACACGTTTATTATCTCCATTTCCAGCAGAATCAACGTCTGGATCCGGT
Source organism: Capniomyces stellatus (assembly GCA_001661515.1). Classification (NCBI taxonomy): domain Eukaryota; kingdom Fungi; phylum Kickxellomycota; class Harpellomycetes; order Harpellales; family Legeriomycetaceae; genus Capniomyces; species Capniomyces stellatus. The sequence continues at coordinate 5,709 of LUVW01000039.1, forward strand.
AAATCAGGTCTAAGTCGTTTTTTTTTTGACTCGTCTGCTTTAAACTAATTCATTTTTTATGGCAAAAAGGGATTAATACAGCAGGAGGATGTGTTAAATTGCGAGGGTGAACATGCCGATGTACCAATGTACCAAATAAATAAATAAATAAAAATATATAGACACAAAAGCAAACAGTATTACATCATCGCTTGGTGTAGGTGTCAATGGCGAATTAGCAGCGAGTCTGTCATTGTTTGAATTATCCGAACAGTACTTTTTAAATTCCTATATTTAAAATGCAAATAAAACAGTTAGTTGGGCTTTATAATAGATAGTGCAAAGAAGTAAAAGAAAAGCAAAGAACAGAGCACCACTTTGTCTTTGTTTTGATTTTTTTCTTCTTTTAGTTGTAAACAATAAAATAAAACAAATTTAGATAAAATAAATGTAGTAAAGTGGTTAAGGTTACCGTTTTGATTTTTTTAGTCTTTTCCAACTTTGCTTTATGGTGGCCAATTAGAATAGATAGTTCTTTGATAATATCGGTTCTTAAGTTATCTTCGTTCTTTATTCGCTTCAAGGCCTCTTGTATAACATGGCTGTCAAAATTATCTATCGAGTCTGCTAACAAAAAGATGTATTCCAAAAAAAATAAAATAAATGCAGCTTTAACAACAATGGTTGCAATAGTAGTAATGGCAGTTTGATAGAATAAGCAAGAAAAATTACCTGAGCTTTTAGACTTTATCAACCCGCTAATGCTTTTATAAATCTCGTCATTTTCCTTGCTTATGGAGCCAAGTTTGGAGCTCATAGAGTTGATTTGCGACTATTATCAGTAAATATATGGGATAGTAAGTCTAGGTCATATACCCTGCGTCAAATGGTAGCCTGAATTACTGCAAGAGACTTGGCGTGTATAGCTTACCAGGTTCAAATTGTCGCAGTCTATGATGCTCGAGAGACCTATTCACATATAAATAAGCGTCGATTTTATTGCTGAATTGTAGCATATAAACTCGGCTGGTACAGCTTAAAATCAGCATAAACTTTGATTTATTTATTTTGTTACCTGATTCTTCTTTAAACCTTTTTAGAATATCCACAGAGTAAACATCTCGAGATTCCCAAACTTCCAACACTCTCAAAACCTCGTGTGAAACCACCGGATCGTTTCTAACCAATTACCCATCATAATCATCATATTATATATCATACCATATATATATATATTAAACAACAAATTTGGGTCAGTTTTAGGGTCAGATTTAACAATATATCATACGCTTTAAAAATATTTGCCAATGACACTTACTTTATTATATGTTTGATACTCTCGGAAAGTAGCTGAGTTTTTTCATGACGTTTTTAATACATATATATATAACACAAAGTAGAATTATTGGGTTTGAAATGAAAAGCTAAATATGCACCACTGTTTGAATACAGCTTGGATACAAAAACCTGGTATGTAAATCAAAACACCAAGTAGTGTATTAAGCTATGCTCAATTACACATTCACTGCACTAGTATGTATCAGTTTTATACTTACTGGGCTAAATGCTAGTAAAAATTCGTTTCCCTTTTTTCGCGATAGCTGCAAAACATCGTTGCACAGGTATAGCATCGTCAATTTACGCTCCTTTTTTGCTAAAAGTTTGTTTTTGGTTTATTGTTAGTCATTCGAATAACCTCAAGTTGAACAACAACCACAATTTATATATACATGTACTATTTCAATTACCCTGAAACAATTCTTCCTTCCACAGCATTGCCATCTTGTTTGCCTCTTTTCGATAGAAAATCATCCCTATTCAACCCACATTTAACCAACAACAAACAACAACAGCAAACCCCATCTTTAATGTCTTGACTTGTTTTTGTTTTCTGTGACTTGTGCTTTATCCCCCCCTTTTTTTTATACATGTGCACACATTAGCTTTATTGTTCACCGTTGTTCTGTTATAGCATACCCTTGGTTTATTGTTATTCTATCATCAGTTTATCAAATTGGCCGACAAAACTTACATTGTGACAGCCTTGAGATCGTCTCTGACGATTTGTTCAGGTTTTTTAATTTACTCTTGTATATCGCTTCTGAAAATGCAGACATTATTTGTTATCCTTGTTGTATATTTGGGCAAATCGCTCTTAATTATTTAACACTACTTCAATTTAACTCTCTACTTCGTTTTTTCTTGTTTAATAAGGATTGATGTCCTTTTGTATTCGTTTGGAACACTTTGGCTTGTTTCGTAAAATACCGCCAGCCTTTGCTTTACTCCTTTCAATTCAAATCCCTTGGATGATTGGGTATTCAGATCGAGTCAATGTAGTTGTAAACTTGATACACTTGGTGTGTTAAAATGGGTATAGCAGAACTAAACGCTAAAAGTTGGGCTAGAATCGAGTTAAAATCAATAATAGTAAAAATCAAGTTAAATATATACAAATGATTTGACTTTCCAAAAGTAAGATGGGAAAGTAAAAGAAATAAAACAAAGAATTCTTAGTATAAGCTACTTGTTGGTTTCGAGTAAAACAATGGAATACCATTCGCTGAATATTATCTATCAATCGAACGCTTTACATTCTCGCTAATTTAGCATGGAGTTTACCAACTAAAACAATACGTTTCTCACTCTTAGTTGGTGCTTATTTGCTCTTTTGCAATGAGAAGGTTTTTTTTATTTGTTGTTGGTAAAATCGAGAGACGACTAGCTATTGGCAATAATTGCGTTAGTAGCCCCTTCAAGCAATTGGGTGTGAACAAAAACTACTGTACAATTTAAAGAATTTAAACCTCATCGATAATTCTTAATAAGCAAATTTTTTACTCGAGATTTTGGAAAATAAAAAGGAGTGAAAAAAAGGGCAGAACTTTTAATTTTTAGTTTTTAGTTTTTAGTTTTTAAAAAAATCAAAACAAGGTAGTTTGGTGTTACTAGTTTTTTTTTAAATTTATTTCAGGGGATTTAGGATGTAATAGTAGCCAATAATTATCTAATTGGTTTATTGCGATGGGATTGTGAGGTAGCTGCGGGATTAAGCCGAGCTAATTACTGATGACCTTTACTATTTAGCTAGGAAAATTTAAGCTAAAGTTGATCCTGCCATAGTCACATAACGTGTTATCAAATTCGGTATGATTTTTTTTAGGTAATGTGTTATTGATAACGAACCAACCAATATGTTAGTAACAGCACGTTCCCGGGATTAAAAATGGTTACAAACCAAAGGATAAAAAAAAACAGGATTAAAAGAAACAAAAGAAAACTAATAGAATAAAATGAGGAGGGAATTAAAACCAAAGATTTTCGATTAAATAAAGCGAAATAGCTAGAAATAATATGCAAATCAAGGGAATCTTGAGTATAAAAAAGACAAAAAAGAATTGAGAATGTTGATTCTAGGTTTCCAAAAATATATAAACTAAACTCGCATTAAAAGATATATAATATAAAAACCAGAACGCTTTGTTTGTTAATAAAAAAAGACAGTAGAGCCTAATAAAGCTGAATAAAAAATACCAAGAGATAAAAACAGTAGATACTAAAAAAAGCAATAAGGAAAAGAATGGATAACGTCAATTCAGCAGCAGCAAAAAAATACAACTACAAGCCAGCAACAGAGCTGGTTTTTGTAGATTCGGTACATGACAAAAAGCATTCAATAAATGATCCATATAATGCAGCCTCAGTACCAATTTACCAAACAGCAACGTTCAAGCAAACCTCATCAGAGGCAACTGGGCCATATGATTATACACGTTCGGGAAATCCAACACGGTCAGCAGTTGAGATCCATTTGGGTAAGATTATGAAGGCCGAGAGTGCATTTGTAGTTAGTAGTGGAATGTCAGCGTTGGATGTAATAACTAGAATGGTTAGATCGGGAGAGGAGATTGTAGCGGGAGATGATTTATATGGAGGTAAGCTATAAACAAGTAAACAAAAGTGTTGAATATAATGAAAAGTGTTGAATATAATAAAGAAAGTATTAACAGTAGTGGCAACGGAATAAATAGGAACAAACAGGTTGTTGACACACTTGGCAAACTTCAATGGAATCAAAACGCACAACGTAGACACGGGCAGCATATCGGCGGTAGAAAGCAAGTTGGATCCAGTGAAAACAAGACTGGTGTTGTTGGAAACGCCCACAAACCCTCAGATAAAAATAGCAGATATCAGAGGGATTTCAGAGCTGGTTAGGAAAAAGTGTCCGCATGCATTGGTGGTGGTGGACAACACAATGATGTCGCCATACCTGCAAAAGACACTAGAGCTGGGGGCGCATATCGAGTACCACTCAGGGACAAAGTACTTGTCAGGACACCACGACTTGATGGCGGGAGTGATTGGAACAGAGACAAAGGAAATAGGAGATAAAATATATCAGGTGATCAACGCAACAGGATGTGGATTGTCACCATTTGATTCGTGGCTTTTGTTTAGAGGTGTCAAGACATTGTCGGTGAGAATGGATAAGCAGCAGAATAATGCGATTTTAGTGGCTGATTTTTTGGTTAGAAATGGATTCCGGGTAAATTTCCCAGGACTTGCCACCCACCCGCAATACGAGCTGCATAAAAGCATGTCCACTGGCCCCGGTGCTGTCATGAGCTTTACAACAGGCGATGTTGGCCTTTCGGAAAGAATAGTCGAGTCAACAAGACTTTGGGCAATCAGCGTAAGTTTTGGATGTGTCAACTCGCTGATTAGCATGCCTTGCAGAATGTCACATGCCAGTATCCCTATTGAAGTTAGAAAGGAAAGAGATTTAAAAGAAGACTTGATTAGACTGTGCGTTGGCATTGAAGATCCCGATGATTTAATTCAGGACTTGTCTGATGCCTTGACTCTGGCTGGATTGGTTGTCAAACCTTGAGTCACTCTCCCTTCCCCCTCTTCCCTTTTTTCATTTCTTTTCTTTTTTTTTTTTTTTTACCCTTTCATTTCTCATTGCTGATTTCTCATTATTGATTTCTCATTATTGATTTCTCATTTCTCATTATTTATTCATCATTGCTCCCTTATTGTTTTTCTGTACTTCTTATGAATATCAAACCACCAACTCTATATTCGCCCCAATTGTTTCTTTTATGGTTATGGTTCTTTCTACACCAAGTCCCCAATTTGGATGTTTATTGGTACTTCAAACCAACGTAACCTCAATACTATACTTGCAAGTGTTTAGTAATAAAAAAGCGATTTAAAAAACATGCTTTTAACAAATCCACATTAAAACTTGAGATAAACTAGATGCTTTATTAAAAATAATGTGCTATTGTAGCTAAATAAGTAAAAAAGTAAATATAAACTGAAAAAGCATCTTCTATTCAACTAGGCTCTCTTGTGCTTGATCGAAAGACAATAAATATCAAGATACTTGCAGATTGTATCAATAACATTCAACGCAAAGTGCGAGTACTGGAATAGCGTGAAAAAGAGACATCCCCAAATAAACAAGACTTCATTTTGTCCATCCAAGTACTTGGTCCTATTTATCAAAAAGCAATAAAAGTAAATAAAAGTATATATATACTAACCCAGCTTGATTTTGGCTAAAGTCTGACCCCCCCCCCCACCTACTCATTACGGGGGTTTCTTTTTGCTCATTTCCAAGTTCAACAAGTGTATAAAAAGTGAATTTTAAGTTGCAATAAAAACAAGGGGGGAAAAAATATAAAAGTTTTAATTCTTACATTCCAAGTAATGGCAGACAAGTGTTCAAAGCTCCCACAAACACAGGAATATGCATTCTGTTGAGTTTTGGGAATGGTGCTTTGCTTACATGGGCAACTATCACCCTCCCAACTATATACGAAAACGCAAACCCAATAAATGTAAAGAACAGTGCAAAGTGCTCGTCCATCACTACTGGGCTCATATACAGCCAGGTAGAGACTGATCCGAGCAGTGCAACCAATGGGATTACATCTAAAATTGCCGGCATTGTTGACAAGTTTTTTTCCTTGCAAACTTTTGACACGTTTTGGTAGCTAGTTGTATTTGTTAATTACTGTAGATTAGTACCTTATTTATTTTATTAACAGCGTTTACAATTGTTACGAGTATCATTGCAGTAATTATTATCATTGATATAAACATCGATGTTTTTTATTATTATGTTATTTGCTCGACAAATGAATATGATTGAAAAATTATCAAGTTTGAATATCAACCTACCTTGCTAAAACTGTTGGAACAATCCCAACGACCAAAAAGAGAACCGAAAACACACGCATATCAAGCTGGTCAAAGTACGGGATGTAGCTTGTCAAAACATTTAGTTGAGGGACTATCTGGACAAATGGAATGTGCCATAAATGTGTCCCTATACATTCATCACATTGTATGTTAGTTCTTTGGCTTTCCGTGTCGCAATATGTATTTTAATTTCTGCAAGCGTAAGTATGCGTTATTATTACCATAAATCCCTGTCAAGGCAATCATAGCAGAGATTATAGCGAGCCCCTCGACCGCCCCGCTAATATACCCAATAAACAGCACACCTGTATAGTACTCTTCCAAAGTTGAAATGTAAAAATTACTGAATCCTAAATACATGCAACGCGGCTTCAATTAGATTATTTCTAGTTATTCGAGTTATTTGGACTGTTTGAATTGTTTGAATTGTTTTATTTAGCAAGCTATATACTTACCAATTAATATCATCAACACTGTAGTCCAAGACGATCCTAGCCTCAGAGTTGTGGCAAATATCATCATGATAAGCTATTTTGAAATTATACCAAGCATTAAATGGCCATTCAAAAAAAGCACTTGATAGAACACCATCAGTTATTTTTGCGTCTCAACTTACAGATGTTGTTAACGAATCACATCCATGGTCAAAAAGCTCGCCTAGTGGCCCTGATTGGCCTGTTCTCCTAGCCTGTTTGCCATCAATCGCGTCCAATGACCCATAAATCCAAATGCACAATCCTTGTCTGTTTCCGCCATTACATATATATTCATTTATTTAGACACGTTGTTATACTCTTCTATATTCTTTTGTACTTTTTTATATTCACCTTTATATTCTCTTTTATATTCTTTTACACCCCTTAATGCTATCCATTATACCATGGCTTGACCTGCAATCAAGGGTAATTATGCAACACCCAACTTACACTACGTATACCCAGCCAGGCATCACTTCTTCAAGGTAAGGCGCGTATATCAAATTGAGCCCGAGTGCGAATAGTATATGGTATGACCCTACCAGCGTAACCATGTTTGGCCTACAGAACAAAGTAATCATCACAACGTAGCCGTTCTTATTTGCTGTCTATTTACATTTATACTTGTGGTAGACCCACGCATTTAGTCCAGCCAATTGCTGGTCTGGCTACTTTCTCTTCAGCTATATTTAGTTGTGATTCGAAGGTACTTACGCCACCCACAATGGTACAAACGTCACAATGTAATTCCAGTACCCCGTCAGAACATAATTCGACATTATGCTTTTGTCGACCCCTTGGTACTTGTATTTCTTCAGGTTGTACAAATACTTGTCCGGAATATAAACGCTGCCTGACATTTTGAATTTATCTTTGTAAAATTGTCTGTTACTTTTTTGACACTGACTACTAGTTATTTTCGTTTTTTGAAGGTAAACAATAATATTTCAATAAATAGATTTAAAAAAAAGCAAAGCGGTTTAAAGGTGCTATTGCGACTAACACAGGGCTGGTTGGTTTATTTTTCCAAGTTTAAACCTCCAAACCAAAAAAGCAACTTGTCTGTCTGTTTGTTTGATTTTTTTTTTTTTTTTTCAACTCTACAGTTACTTCTCTACTTGAGTCTTTTTTTCAATTAGAGAATCTTTTAAAAATATACTCAAGAAATATCAATAATAATGGCAAATTTTTTGTTAAGAAAAAATAAGGAATGCTGAATTTGAAAAAAAATTATTGGCACATGCCTAATGTGTTATAATCAAAACCCAACTCATCATGTTAAATTATGCAAACTAAGCTGCACTGACTAGATTGATGGCGAAGCAGAAATACAATCGACCACATAAGCTTTATCTCAAAAAGTAATGCTGTTGTTTATTTTTACATAAAAGCCTTATTGTTCAACCGATTGGCCAATCAATGCTTCAATAGCCAGACTTAACCAAACACTTTTGAACTAAACTCGGCTCCCCCAATCAATTTGCTTGATTGGTAACTCTACTAGTTCAACACGTTCAATCGTATGACGACACTAACCAAGATTTGTGAGCCTTTCACATTTATATAAGCCTCCTTTTTTTTATTGTTTTGTGAATTGATTTGCATTAATTTAATTAAACGGGTGTTTCGAAACGACATTAGGGCAACACACTCGTGATACCTAAATGTAACAAGTGACACCAACACATTTGGATTTGGAGAATAAAATGAAATGCTTTTATTCTCTGCCCTTTTCCTTTTCACTTTCGCACTTTATCAACTGGTTTAAAAACGGGTGACATTTACATCAATCCAGCAATCAGATTAAATAGGCAAAGCTGGGTTAATCCAGTTGCCCACAACTCATAAGTTCAAAAGTTTTACTCGGTTGAGTTGAACTGCTTGTTCTTCTTGTCAATGAACAACTCTATTGTCCCTTTAAACAAGCCTGAACTTCTTGGCTGTCTATTTTTCACCAACCAAGACACGTCAAGTGATTGAAGAGATAATTTGTTTGGGAAGGTATTAAAAATTCAAAAGGTCATCCATCGACCTTACGAAACTATTTGTTTGTTTGAATTAAATGTTCATAATTACATAGCATACCAAGGTGTATCCTGTCACATATGTGAGCCAACTTGCTGTCATTTTATCGATTTAACAAAACAAAAAGCAAGAAAAAAAAAACCAAAAAACCAAAAAACTAATTGATATCAATAAAAAAAAGGGCAGATGGAAATCAAACACAAAGTTGTGAAAACCTTGTTAGTAGCGAGAATACACTTGGGCTTTACAGCACCGCCAAAAAAACGTCAATCAATAAATCTAGAAGTTAATTTTACAATGTAGCCCCCGTTAAATTGGACTTGGCCGGGTAGTTTACGTGAAAATAGTGAATTATACGCCAAGTTTTGCTCCTGGGTTTAATCTGAATTATTTGTGGCAATGATTACAACATTCCAAATGTAGGCTTGTTAGCTGTTAGCGGAACCGCTTTGTTTAATTAAATAAAGCAAATAAACAAAATACCATTTGGTTCATATTGTTTTATAACACAAACAAACGATTGTGTACGTCCAATAGTATTGCATAAAAGCAGCTAAACCGGAAATGGAGAAAAAAATGCCAACAAAATAGCGTCACAAATTGTGAAAACCAAAAGCTATGTTTGTCAAAATTTGTAAACATTGATGTAAAGCTTTAAGACAAATTGATGTAAACAAATAGAGAACTTTAAAGCAAGACAAAATATGTACCTTGGGCAAGTAAGAAAAGAAAAAATGCAAATACAAATCATAGTGCTGTTTGAGAATCAATGAACGGATCAAACAAAACGCAACCTCAACTAATAATAAACTATGTTTATTGTGATTGTGACAAATCAGTAATAAAAAGTAAACCGAGAAACCAAGCTCCAATAAGGAAAACCCTGAGGAATAAAGCAAAAAAAGGTGTAAATTCTTGCCATTTTAGAAAAATAATACATGACTGTTTAATACATTGACATTAGAGCTACAAGTGCAATTGAAAATAGTAAATCGCATACAGAGTACTAATAAGCCATCTTGTTAGTTTAAAACAATAAAATAAAAACAGTAAAGTCAATGCAAAACAGTTTATAGATACAAGAGCAAATATAATTTCTTTAGTGACCAGAACTGAACAACTGACGCTTAGACGGTAGAAAAAAAACTTTTAAGAAATAGCTGTAAAAACTAACTAAAGCCAAACTGGGAAAACTATGGTCATAAATAAGGAGCAGTAAGTTTTTTTTAAAAAAAAGTGTGCCTACAATTACTGGATGTTAGTTATAGAGGCTATATGGTGTTATGAAAAGTAGAGTGCAATTTTTTTCTTCTAAAAAACATAAAGACAAGAAGTAAAAAAAAGCGCAACTAACGTGGACTGTTGTGAATACTAGTTGCGATAAGATCCATGCAGCAATATTTAGCAAATCGACCAGCGAAGTAGACATTGAAACGGTCAGAAAACTGTGCTTTGAAGGTAATAAACCGAGAGTGTTGGTTAAATACATGATAGCCAAAAGGATGTTCATAGGGTTGACCGGCACAAATAAAAGCCAAATAAACCAAACTAAACTCGACACAATACCAAAAAACAAACAAACTATATTGTAGGTATAGATAGCAACTCTGGTTTGCGTTCAGTATGTTGGAGGGTAAGTACATGACTAGTGTTTATGTAAAGAAACGCGTTTAGCGTAGGGCTTTGATTTGAGAAGAGGTGTGAGGTATGAAGGGAAAAACAGAAAGGAAGAAGAGAGGAGGGAGGAGGGGGGGGGATGTGAGGAGTGAAGCTTAAATTAGGATAAATAAAAAAGTAGGAGTAAAAAGAGTATATTTTGGTGTATTTGAACTGATTTATGTTGATTTGACGGTACTAGTTATTGATGGGATACTTGCCCTTGGACAGGAGAAAGTGGAAGGATGAGCTTTCTAGAAACAGGCAGTTTTACTATGTAAGTGCCTTGATTGGGTTGAAAGGAGATTGCTGGACTGGAATACAACGTTGGATATTTATTGAATTACTGAAACCGCTGGCAAATAAACCACGGCAGTATAATACGGAAGATATGACTGACAATACGTGTTTATAAACGAATATAGGGGTTTATAACGGATCTGTTGGAGGTTGAAAACACAAAAGTACGAAAGAAGAAAAACCGAAAGAGCATGGGCGGATTAAATATAACTGAACAAAACTCCAACAAGGTAAAGTATATTTTAATACATGTCATAGACAGTAATAAACAGTTATGAACAGTTATGGGTATTATAGACGGTCAAGAGCAACCAAAAACGCATACATATATCAAATATATTAAATATATTGAATATATTGAATATATCAAATAGAGTGGAGGAAATGATTATGAGAATAAGGTTCTGTTCCAGATATTGAGGGATGTGAAAAGAACACTTCCTAAACACAACTTTTTGCAGCAAACAATCTATGAAAACTTTGATGAAGAGAAAAGTGAAACTGAGAATGAGAGTAGTGAGTCAGAGAGCATAGAAAGTGACAATGGAGACGAAGTTACACAGGCAGACCAAGGTATATTGGTTAAAGAGGTTAAACCGGAAAATAACTGATCAATAAAAAGATATTATTTTTTTATGAAGCCCAAATGAAATAATGAAGTAAAAAAAAAAGGGGGATGGTAGTTGGGATAAATTAGTGATTGTAACTATAAATATATATATATATTTAGAAAACTTTTTGTACAACAAAAGGTTGGCAAATAAAATAACACTGTCAGACCTGCAGTGTTTTGCAGTGAACGAAAAGTATATGACAAAGACAGACGAAAGAAATATAGGGATTTCAAGAGCGTTTATAGAAACAGCGCCTCAGACGCATATGGACATAGTGGCGAGAATACTATACATATATGCTATACTTAACAAGGGAGTAGGGTATGTGCAAGGAATGAACGAGCTAGTAGTGACGTTTTATTACGTTTTGTTTACCGAGGCACCAACTGAAGACGACAAAACAGCAGCAGAGGCTGATGCGTTTTTTATGTTGTTTAAGGCACTGAATGGTCAGACACTCAACAATTTTATAGGCGATATGGATGAGTGTGAAGAGATTATTGTTGACCAAAAGGATATGGAGAATCAAAAGAGGTTGAGTAGTCAAAAGGGGATGGGTGGTGACCTTCCAACCGACTTGATACCTGGGACATACGAGTATTTTGTAGCCAAAACAAACATGAACAACAATGGCGGAAACGAGGGATTTACGTCACGATTGGCAACAATGCTAGGTAGGTTCCAGGAATGAACAAGGCCATAATAATGAACATTAGTTGATTGGTTGATTTGGTTGATTTGGTTGTTTGATTGTTTGATTGTTTTTCTTTGGTTATTTATTTATTTTTATTTACTTGGTTTTGTAAATTGGTTGATTATTGAAAAATAGGACTGGCAAAAAATGAGGCAAACCCGTTCCATTCCAGAAAAGAGTAACTAAACCTTTGTACCTTTGTTTAAACGTACCATTATATGTACCAGATTATGTATATTTTAATAATAATAAAAAATAAAAATAAAAATAAAATAGAAATAAAACTGGGAATGTTACTAAATAGATCTAATTCAGACAGTCATCAAGGCGGAATCCAAAGACATCTGAACAAGTGGTGGAACAAGATGGTTTCAAAGATTGATCCAGAGTTATGGAAGTACATGAAGTATATGGGGTATAAGCCAGAAGACTTTGCAGTCAGATGGGTGCTTGTGTGGTGTTCAAGGGAATTTGAACTTGAAGAGGTGATTAGATTGTGGGACAGTGTTATTAGTGATAAAGGAAGATTAATAAGACCAAGTAAAGAGTTTTCCAAAGAGTGGATTGAAGAACAAAGAATTAAAAAAGAAAAGGAAGAACAAAGAATTATTAAGGAAAAGGAAGAGGAAAGAATTAAAAAAGAAAGGGAAGCTCGACTCACCAACGTCCAAAGTATAAACGGTAACAGGCTAAACAACCACAATAATTCTAACAATACAAATAATTACACAAGACCCAAACCGCAACAACAACAACAACAACAACAACAGACCAAGAGTTCAGGGTTTTCGTTTTTTGGTCTCTCGTCATCAATCCAAACAGGATTCACAAATATGCTTTACAATGATGACAACAGCACGTCCATGTACAGCTACGACGACGACATTATATTTAAAAGCCCAGTAAAGAAAAACACAGAGTTTATAGTCAAAGAAATCGACTTGGAAAAGAAAGGCAAAGATATCAACGCACTGGATCCAAATGTTTTGATTGTTAGAAATCTGGACGACAGCAGAAAAAGCCAGGAAATTGTGGTCAATATTTTGGACAAGCCAACTGGGCAATCCCGCAACGCAGCCGCAACTCAGTCCAGTGCCAAAAGCCAGAGCCAGGGCCAAACAGTGAATATGGGACAGGATAAAACTAGTGCTAAAGACCACAACCAATCTGAAAAGAAACACGAAACCAACACGAGTTTTCTGCTGTTATTCTGTGCTGCTATGCTTGTTTCGCTAAGAGAAAAAATCCTGAGATCTGACTTTTCTGAAGGAATGGTTGCCCTTCAATCCTTTTCGCAGAAACCGCACGGAAACTCCGTCAACAAAATCTTGGAAATTACAAAAAGGATTCACGACTGCTACAAAAAGTATAATAATGAACTGCCAAGCCAAGGCATTGTTGGTGAACTGGGCTTGGTCCCCAGCCCTGCCGACGCCGATACACATTATTCTGGCCAGGGCACTCGTGGCTCAAACCATAATTCTGACTTGCCCTACTCTCTACCCAACACCAACCATCCAAATTCAACTAACGGCACCTCAGAATCCAACATTTCTACTAACGAAATAAAATTATTGGAATTTGTTCCCGTATTTAAAGATATTTCTCCTGAATTCATCAAAAATCAAGAGTATGACCAAGGAATTTTTGGCGATCTGATTCGCTTTGACCCAACCGAAAAAACTAAAACATCCAATAAACGCCATCAGAATCGGAAAAGCGAAAGCACATTAACTGAAGAGTTCTTTTCCGATGCTCCTGAAATACACAACTACACAATCCAACCATAAATCCCGCTCAGCCCATCTTTTCCCAACGGCTTTTATTTTCAACTTTTTTTATTTTCAACTTTTTTTCTTTATCTATCGCTTAATCCGCCTTTATTATCTGTAAATTCGCCGAGTTTCTTTTAGCTCTTTTTTTTTTTTTTTTAATTTTGCCTCGTTACTTGATCCTGTCCGGGGCTTAAAGTAGCACCAATTTCACTGAACCAATACCCATCGGGTACGGACGGTCTAATTTATCGAAGGCGTACTAGCTAATAAATTCGTTTAACATATCAATATAACAATGTTTTATGGTATTGTTTGATATTGTATGTTTTGTTGTGTGAATTCTATTCCCAATAAACCACATATAATATATATATGATGGGGAATTGAAATATCAGGAATGTCTATTTATAAACATTTATAAGCCCTTGATTTTTTTTATTACCACTATTAGTAAACTGCCCCCATTCATTATCCCAAGTGTTTACAGCTTATTACCCAATTTAAAATTGTGCACTTGTAAATAACTTACATAATCTTGTTAATATTACAAATTTTACAAATTTTCATTTCAGTGTTGTGACACGAGTGACCCCTCCCCCCTCCGACTCCCGACCCAAACATTTACCAATCTTGGGGCTAAACTTGACAGGTTTCCCTCACCTTGTTTCATCAACATACCCTACTGATTAAGCCAAAAACTCTAATTACAAATCCATTGCAAAATATTCCTTGTTCATTCGTCGTTTGTATTTCCATGTTACATTATGGTTTTACAAGTAGCCAAACGGGCTTTTGGTTTGAATCCCTTAAATAGATATTTTTACTAAACTTAAACCCATCACTATCCTATTCCTACAATTTAGTATAGCCAATTTTAGAAACGATCCATTTTTTTTTTGTCCTTTTTTATATAAATCATCTAAAAAAAATACGCACAACCATGATCTTTTTTAATCATCTCTACTACCCATAGCTTATTTTGTTTATTATTCTCTTCCTCGCACTCACCTAAGCAAACTCCCACCATATATTTTAACACACCACTTTATATACACAATTTTGTATAATACTCACAAATTTACCACAGAAATCAGACCGCTTTTTATATAAAAAAGGAATGATTAAAAATATTTGCAAAAGTCTTGCAATATACACGCTTGCAGTCCACGCCATCAATGGACAAGAAATCAATCCAAATGATCCTAACTATCGTGTATTTTCAGGTAGAGAATACAATGATTTAGTAGGTGATGTTAGATCCAATATCAACGTGGGCGGTGCTAAAGGGCTTTTTGAGATTGTTGGCGATGATAGCTTTAAATGCTCTGGGACGCTTATATCGTACGACTCGTTTATTGTCCCCGCACACTGTCTCTATGAAACAGGTACAACCAACCAACTATCCTGGCAAAAGATTAGCATTGGTATTTTCGACTCGTCCAAATCGCCTGAAGAAAAACGTTCGTTTTCGGTTGAAAAGATTGTAATACACCCAAAATACAAGCACGCGAAGCCTTTCAATGTATGTTCCTAAAACTTTACCACTCAACATTACTTTTATGGGTACGTTTAAAGAAGTAGCAAGACGACTAACATAAATGAATTTTATAATTTTGTAGAATGATCTCGCTATTATCACCTTGACAAAGTGCGTGGTACTTCCTGACGTAACGCCTGAGCAGATATACAAAGGGCCGTTCACAAAAAACGATCCGCTAACAAACGTATGGGTTCAAAATCCAAATGATAGCAAATTAACTCCATTTGAACAGCTCGAGTATGATCGTGTCAAAAAACACCATGAACTGTGTGAAAGATTTTTCCCTGAAGATTTTAAGGCCGGAAAGGTGTTTTGTGTCGCATTAGACCACAACTCTCCTGACAAGTGCTACGGTGGGTTTGGACTACCTTTGCTGTATGACGCCAAGGCTGAAAACGGCGGCGGGCTCGTTGGCGTTGAAAGCTCCATAATAACCACCAATCTAAACTCGTGCGATCCAAAGCAATCATTTGTTGTCTACATGTCAACAAATGGTTACTGGGACGAGTTTATTTCTAAACACGTCAACTGTACCGGAACCGGTTGTCTAAAATACTATGAACCCAAAAACTGCAAAGCACCAACAACCACTACAAAAGCAGCTACCACCAAAACAGCCACCACCAAAGCAACAACTACTACCAAGCTAAATGCTGTAAACTCGGTTGCTTTGAAAACAACCACCACTAAAAGTACAACAACGCTTTGTCCAAAAGCTACCGCATTGCCCAACATGGTATTGCGTTCAAATATCGGAACATGGAAGTACAGCAAACTTGAGTCCATAGAAATCCCCTGCAATGGCCAACCATTTGAGTTTAGTGCACAGTCAGTTTCAGACTCGGATATATATGTTGCCATGTTGACAAAAAACGGAATTTACAGCCCCGATGGGTTTATTGAGACACAGATAGGTGTATCGTCCGGTGAAAGCACAATTAAAAAGAAAAAAGTTGTGCTACAAAAGCGGTCTAACATTGTTAAGCGATCCGCTAGGAATACAATACGGGTTAGATCGTCTTCTGGAAAGGTTAGAGTGTATATTGATGATATACTCAAAGCTACATACAGCATAAATACGTTTGTCATCAACAGCATCATAGTTACACCTTTGTCTGGCATATCTCTTCTGCGCAACCCCAAATTTGTTTGTGCAAACGCCATACCTTGCAAAACCCAATAACTATGTGGCTGTTTATCGTTACCACTTGATTTTGTGTTTGTTTTTTTTAAACTGGAAAGTATCTATCTGATCCCCTGCCATTTTATATTATAGATATACATATTGATGTTGATTTAACTTTAGTCAGTAACCCCTTTTAATGAAAAGTTGATCAAAAGCCAAAATATCTTGAAAACTAAGTGTAAACAGTTTGTTTTATTCTCTCCTAAAATTATAAAAAAATCAATTTAAAGGGCCAAAAAGAAAACCTAATTCGCCTACTAAAATCTCACAGAGATTGGTGGGCAAGCTCCTGGGAGAGGAGTTAAAACAACCAACCGTCAAGATTCTCAAGAATCCTGACACCCTCGGCGCCAAGACGATCCTGGCAACAGCGTCGTTTTTGGAGGCCATCCAAAAACCCCGTTACTTGATCCTGTCTAGGCTTAAAGTAGCACCAATCTCCCTGAACCAATGCCCATCGGGTACGGACGATCTAATTGATCGAAGGGATGTTGGCTAATAGAGTCATTTAACATATCAAAATAGCACAGTGTTTTATAGTATTTTTATGGTATTGATTGATATTGTATGTTGTGTTGTGTTGTGTTGATTCCGTTGCTAATAAACCATATAAATAAATAAAATAAATAAATTTATAATAGAAATTAGAAAAGATTACTGCTGCGGTTGTAGGCCAATCATATCTAATTACAGCTCTAACCAGCTACTTATCCGATGATTACACCGTTGCATTTCATGCAGCCTGTATCCAAGCACTCGCAATTTGCTCCATCCTTTACGAAAACTCCCTCTCCGTATTTGCCAACACACATACTGTACAAAGGCCTATCATTAACACTGTCTCTACAATCATACGATGGTTGTAGACTGCCAACACTAATCTCACATCCAGACCTATCGCAGTAGTAGTAGTATTCCCCCTTCTTGAAGTAATCGTCCCCATTAGCAAGAATACATTCTGCTTGCTTTTCAAGGTTCTTTACTGTGGTGTTGCATGTTAGTGGAAAATTCACGTCACCCTCACAGGAAAAGCAGCCTGTCTCCAAGCATAAACAGTTATAGAACTTAGTATATGACTGTCCATCACCAAATGCACCCACACATATGCTATATAAGAACCTGCTATCCGGGTTTGTTTCGCATTCGTAAGATGGTCTAGTCTGCCCAACAGCAACCTCACATCCGGATATATCACAGTAGTAGTACTCGTCGCCCTTCAAATAGGCACCATAGCTATTAACACGGACACACTCCGCTTGCCTTATAATATCCTTTACTGAAGTGTCACATCCTGGAGGCTCAGTTGGTATTGTCGAGGTTGTAGTGTCTGCTGTTGTAGTCTCTGCTGTTGTAGTCTCTGCTGTTGTAGTCTCTGCTGTTGTGGTTTCTGTTGTAGACTCTGCTGTTGTGGTCTCTGCTGTTGTGGTCTCTGCTGTTGTGGTCTCTGTTGTTGTGGTTTCTGTTGTAGACTCTGCTGTTGTGGTTTCTGTTGTAGACTCTGCTGTTGTGGTCTCTGCTGTTGTGGTCTCTGCTGTTGTGATTCCTGTTGTTGTGATTCCTGTTGTTGTTGTGCCTGTTGTTGTTTCTGTTGTAGACTCTGCTGTTGTGGTTTCTGTTGTAGACTCTGCTGTTGTGGTTTCTGTTGTAGACTCTGCTGTTGTGGTTTCTGTTGTAGACTCTGCTGTTGTGGTCTCTGCTGTTGTGGTCTCTGCTGTTGTGGTCTCTGTTGTTGTGGTTTCTGTTGTAGACTCTGCTGTTGTGGTTTCTGTTGTAGACTCTGCTGTTGTGGTCTCTGCTGTTGTGGTCTCTGCTGTTGTGATTCCTGTTGTTGTGATTCCTGTTGTTGTTGTGCCTGTTGTTGTTTCTGTTGTAGACTCTGCTGTTGTGGTTTCTGTTGTAGACTCTGCTGTTGTGGTTTCTGTTGTAGACTCTGCTGTTGTGGTTTCTGTTGTAGACTCTGCTGTTGTGGTCTCTGCTGTTGTGGTCTCTGTTGTTGTGGTTCCTGTTGTTGTTGTGCCTGTTGTTGTTTCTGTTGTNGTTTCTGTTGTAGACTCTGCTGTTGTGGTCTCTGCTGTTGTGGTCTCTGCTGTTGTGGTCTCTGTTGTTGTGGTTTCTGTTGTAGACTCTGCTGTTGTGGTTTCTGTTGTAGACTCTGCTGTTGTGGTCTCTGCTGTTGTAGACTCTGCTGTTGTAGTCTCTGCTGTTGTAGACTCTGCTGTTGTGGTCTCTGCTGTTGTGATTTCTGTTGTTGTGATTCCTGTTGTTGTTGTGCCTGTTGTTGTGATTCCTGTTGTTGTGATTCCTGTTGTTGTGATTCCTGTTGTTGTAACCCCTGTTGTTGTTGTGCCTGTTGTTGTTGTGCCTGTTGTTGAAGTTTCAACTGCCATTATTGGAGTTGTGAATGGCGATGGGTGATAAGAGTAGTGTTCATTTTTAGTCCTAGTAGGTATATTGGAGAACACGTAGCTGGCTGTTTGGTATGCTTTAGTGATTACTGTTACATACGGTGGAAGCTGAGTTATATAAATAGTGCCAGCGCCCTTCTCGTTATCTGTAACGTATTCCGTGACTTGGGCCTTACACTTTGCCTGGTCTGCTGAAACTATACAGCCACCCGAAAATATTGCTATGGCGATAGCCAGGGCTGTCGCGGATATGGATCTCATTCTTGAGTTGACTTGTATATTACTATAATGTAGCTAAAAAAAAGAAAAGGCGAACTTTCAAATTTGAATTGATTCCGCAGAACCTAAACGTATTTATAGTCATTTAGCTTTGGCGGAGCTATCACAAGAATTTTATGGAAGCCAATTACAAACTAATGAGCAACGTTAAACACGTTACATATTTTTTTTAACACTATTGCATCTTGGTTTCAGCATTTTTATCGAGTTTGCAAAAGTATCTTTTGACCTTCGATCTAACCAGAAAAAACATTAAAAAATCAAAAACTAAAAAAAAACTACCGCATTAACTTTTATTTTAGTTGACAACAATCGTTATAACCTCAATAAAGCAAACAAAAGCAATCGTTATAGCCATTTTGTTTTTTTTATTGAAATTCGTTATAACCATTTTGGTTACGCAAATTTTAGTGCAATTTACCATCTATAGATTTTGATCAGTTCATAAATGTGCTGGCCACTCATCTTTGCCGAGGTGCTACATTACAGTTTTTACTTTTGTTTAACTTCAAAGTCCTAGGTCAGGCTACAGTGCCAATATCCAATACTATTCACTGTTCTTTGTTAAACCAATACATTACAATTGTACGCCATTTAACTTAAGCTGAACGTTTAACTCGGCTAGTGTCTAGTGTTCAAATCCATCTTTGCCTTTTGACTCTTTCTCTTAACATGTTTTTGGCTTTAGCTGTCGGTAACCTCCCCCCCAATTTGCTTTTAGCTGATTTCCTGCCAAATTAGGTTTAATTGGGGGGTTTTGTTGATTTGGGCTTAGACTTGTGCGATTGGCTAGAACTTTGGTGAAAAAGAAGGAAAAAAGATCGAAGGACAAAAAAGGAAAAAAACAAAAATTGCAAAGTATTCTTGATCAATAATGGCTCCATTGGTAGTCGATATTCCAAGCAAAAGTTGCAATTTTTTTTTTAAATTAAAGTTAATAATGTTAGATGGAAAAAGTTGCCAGTTTCACCGCACTATAGCCTTCTCGATCTGACTTTTGAACAAGAACATAGTTCTATTGTATTTCACAGCAAGCTGTTATTTTCGATTAATTTAGGCTGATAATAAAAAAGTAATTCGAAAAATGAATTCAGCAATTTCAAGCAGAAATTTGTACAGACAAATAAGGAAGGAGCTGAGAAAGCAGGTAATAGTCGCAATAATCTGATCCTTGGGCTGATCGCTTTAAAAAGTAAAAATAAAATAAAATAGAACCGAGTGATGGTGAATGATAACTAATCAATGTTAAACATGCCATAGTTTACGAGTGTAAATGGAAACAAGTTTTGGGAACGGGATTTAAAGGCACTGGCCATACTGGGCTATTCCAGCAAAGCAAAGGAGAGCGGCAACGCAAAATACAACAAGAATTATAGAGATGCTAGATTTGATGAACTGGACATTGAACTAAGAAATGCGATGGACATACACTCCTACCTACACAACAATTCAAAGTATAAGGTGAGACCTTGGATCAATAGTAAACTAAATGCACAACGGACCATTGCCTTTGATAAGATTCTCGATTCGCATTCCAATACAAAAAAAAAAAGTTGAATCGTTTTTTTTTCGTAGTTATATAAATATATGTTGTCGCTACAATTTTTGATAGGAACTATTGGAATATTATAATCCTAAAATGTCACAAGAGGATATGGTATCAAAGACGGCAAACAGAGTAGGGTTTGGGATGCCAAAAGAAATAGAGTTCCCAAGCGACTTTATCAATAGGATTTAAGGCAACAGCAGTATATAGAATACTTGATACATATGATCAAATGCAGATAACTCAAATTAGACTGGCCTACTACAAGAACTGCTTAGGCCCAGCTGTGCGAATGTTTAGGCGACTTTAAAATTCATAATCCTAGCACACCATGTTTTTTTTAATCCAACATTAACAAATAATAAAAGTATAGCTTTGAACTTTCAAAATAAAACTAGTTGGAAATAAAAGCATCGCATAGTAAGCGTATACAGTAAGCGTATACATAGTCTGGTGTGAAAACACACCAGATATATTCCAATTGATTATAGCCAAGTATCCAGCTTTATCTAGAATGTCTTTTAGCCACTTGGGCAGTGTGAATACATTTGCACTAGTATTGAATATGCGGATCCATCCTCAACATCAACCAGTGGCGTTCCACCAAAGGCACATGTTTTATCTCATAAATAACAACAACAAAACTTGCTTTTTGTTGCTAGCCCAATAGCGACTCTGCACAAACCAGGTGCATATTTCTTTTTATTTGTGAAACGGGTGCATATTTCTGCCAATATTGAGAATAGAAGAAAAATGTCTGCTATTCTTTTATAAACGTGAACAATTACAAAGTGATGATTGTTGAAAGTGAATAAAAGTTCCAAGTTTAACTAGAACAAATATAGTGCTTTTTTATTGATTATTATAATCATTTATGTGTTTTATTGGCAACAGAATCAACACAACAAAACATACAAATATTTGCTTTATCAAATTGAGGTGTTTTAAAGCTGTTTAGTTTTGTAATTATAATTGCTGTTGGATTTTAGCATTGGTTAAAGAAATTTGCGAACATTATAAACACTTTGTAACTATTGTATTGTACCAAAAAAAAAAGCAAATCGGCACTTTTGAAACCATGGAGGATAACAATCTGAAAAGCAAGGTGATTATTGTAACAGGAGCAGATTCAGGCCTAGGATTAGGAATTGTGAAGCGATTGGCTTTAACGAGCAAAGACCCGGTGGTGCTGTATTTGACGTCCAAAGAACATTGCAGGGGTGAAGCTGTGTACAACGAGCTGGTAGAATCGGTTAAGAATAAAGTGAGCAATAATGTAAAAATAAACCACCACCAATTGGACATTACTGATGATGAAAGCATTGAGAGGTTTAGAAAGTTTATTGTCGAGAGTCATGGAGAAAGGGGCGTGAGTGTGTTGGTGAATAATGCTGGAGTAAAGTTTGAGGAAGGAGGGGATGTTGGCGGTAGCAAGGAAGTGGCTTTGATGACTGTGAATACGAATTATTTTGGGACTTTAAAGCTGACAGAAGCTTTTCTACCACATTTGAGCGAAAACAGCCGCGTTATATTTATGACAAGTAGCGAGGGGAGGTTGGAAGCATTAGGCGAGAAGTTGAGAGGCGAATATAGCGATCCAGAGCTCGACTTGGAAAAGCTGAACAGCTTACAAGCTGGGTACACCGCCTCGTGTACTGACGGAATGCAGAGTGCGGGTGGATGTGGGGTTACTAGCTATTCGGTTTCAAGTGCTGGGTTGATAGGACTTCCCTTGGTTTTATCGAAAAGGTGCAAAAGTGACAGTAGAAAGATATTTTTTGCATGTTGTGATCCAGGCAGAGTAAACACAGAGATGAATAGGAATCCAAATCTTGGAAGTATTGAGATTGGAATCAAGACACCGATATACTTGATAACGGCAGATATTGAGGAACTGTATAGACACAATGGCAAGCTGTTTACGCGAATGAGTGTGGATCGTTGGTAATAGGGTTTTAACAGCTGGATTGGATGCATAGTACACTTTATCTTTTTAAGCGTTGTGTTGCTTTTTTTTTTTTACTTGGTTTTGTACTTGACCAAGTTGTTTTTAATAACTACAAGTAACAATAACAATAACAAGATTAATCAAGATTAATGGTTTGATTCTAAGCACAATGTTGCGAATATAATGTTGATGATAATTAAAGATGAGACGGGCTGTATTTGCTATCGGTTAGAGTAACAAGTCAAAGGTTTGAGGTGTTGTATGACTTTACTCTGCTTTGTGACTTGTAGTTCATTAAAGGATGAGTATGGTACAAATTGGTGGGGATAAATTTTGATGCTGGAAATCAAAGTAACTATAAAATGATTTCAATAAAAAGAAATCAAAGTAACTATAAAATGGAGCAGAATTTCCAATTGACCAACCAATTATATTAAAATTTTACGTTAAAATTCAATGGTAAAAAAAAAACGACGGTAAAAGGTCAATTACAGGCTAAACATGGATTTTACGCCAGGCAAATGAAATAATAAAAGTTTTATAAATAAAAATAAAATGTGAAGCAAATAATAAAATAATGAGGTATAGTAAATTAGAGAAAATAATAGAAAAATGTAGAAAACAAAAAGAAGGTTGGTTGAATGAATAAGGGAGCAAAGTAAAATAAAGCGAGTTGATTTAGTTTTGAATACTTGGTAAATAAAGAGCTAGTAAATAAACAAAGAATAAATAAACAAGCAAAGCAGATAAATACAGATGGAAGGGGTTGAGCCAAAAAAGGAAGAGAAAGGGATAGAGAAAGAGAAAGGGATAGAGAAAGAGACAGAGAATGAGATAGAGACAGAGACAAGAATGGAAAAGGAGGAAAGCAAGGAGAAAGCAAGGGAAATGTTGGGTAAGGAGGAAGCAGAGATAGTGATTGAGGAGGGGGAGAATGAAGAGGGTTTGGAAACCAAAGAAGAAATAGATGTTGGGGGGATGAGCCCGGTAAAAACAAGAGTGGAGGATTGGTATTATCAAGGGAATTCAAGATGGGAAACTGAGAGTAGAGAAGGGTATTATAAGAGGGAAGAGGATAGGGCGAGTAGAAGCGAAGAATTTGATAAGGAGGATGCGGGGTACAGAAAAAGGTACGAGAATGCGAGGTATGATAGGGAAAGGACGAGAGTAAGAGATCGAGAATATGAGAGAGGAGATAGAGATAGAGATATAGTTAGGGATAGGGATATAGTTAGGGATAGAGACATAGTTAGAGATAGGGATAGGGTAAGGGACAGAGTTAGGGACAGAGATATAGTTAGAGATAGAGATATAGTTAGAGATAGAGATATAGTTAGAGATAGAGATATAGTTAGAGATAGAGATATAGTTAGAGATAGAGATATAGTTAGAGATAGAGATATAGTTAGGGATAGGGTAAGAGATAGGGATAGGGTAAGAGATAGGGATAGAGATAGGGATAGAGATAGATATTCTTATAAGTATGGGGGTAGAGAGAGAATAAGAGAAAGCGAGCCAGAAGGTAGGGGAGGGTATGGATATAGCAAGTATGGAGACAGAACACGAGGAGGATATAATGATGGATATAGAGGGAATAAAGATGTGGGGGGAGTGGGGGTATATAGGGAGCGATATGAAGAGCGATATAGTGACAGGTGTAGCGAGGGATACAGGGAGGGGCGATACGAGCGATATGGAGATAAGTACGAGGAGAGGAGTGAAAGTGAGTATAGAAGCGGAAAACTAGAAGACTATATAGACGAGAAAGCAAAAGATAAAGATAATGATATAAAGGTAAACGTGGAAGTGGGAGTGGAAATGGAAATGGAAATGGGAGATGTAGAGGAGAACAAGGAGGGAGTTAAAGCAGAAGGGGGGTTAGTTGAGAGTAAAGAAGAGCAAGAAAAGCAAGTTGACATTGAGAGTATGGAAAAGAAAGAAAATGTGGAAGAGGAGGATGGAAGAGAGGATATGGCAAAAGCAAGTACAAAAGAAGAGAGAAAAGAAGAAGAAGAAGAAGTGAATATAGAAGATGAAATTGAAGAAGGAGAAACAGATGGTATGGAAGATGAAGATTACGAAGAAGAGAAAAAGGAAAAAGGAGAGAAAAAGGAAATTGAAAAGGAAATTGAAAAGGAAATGGAGATAAAGAGAATTGAGCCACAAGGAGTAGAGATACCAAGGTCAATATCAGGGTCAGGATCAAAAGTAAGATCAAGAGAAAGAGAAAGAGAAAGAGAAAGAGAAAGAGAAAGAGAAAGAATGAGAATAAAGCAAAGGTCAAGATCAAGGTCAATAAGGTCAAGGTCAAGATCGAGGTTGAAGTCAAGAGTAAGGTCAAGAGTAAGGTCAAGATCAAGGTCAAGAGTAAGGTCAAGATCAAGGTCAAGAGTAAGATCAAGAATAAGATCAAGAATAAGATCGATATCAAGGTCAGTATCAGGGTCAAGATCAAGCTCAAGATCAAGAGTAATTAAAGATGGAGATAGAACAAGGATAGAATTAGGATTAGGGTCAGGATTAGGGTCAGGATTAGGGTCAGGATTAGGGTCAGGATTAGGGTCAGGATTAGGGTCAGGATTAGGGTCAGGATTAGGGTCAGGATTAGGGTCAGGATTAGGGTCAGGATTAGGGTCAGGATTAGGGTCAGGATTAGGGTCAGGATTAGGGTCAGGATTAGGGTCAGGATTAGGGTCAGGATTAGGGTCAGGATTAGGGTCAGGATTAGGGTCAGGATTAGGGTCAGGATTAGGGTCAGGATTAGGGTCAGGATTAGGGTCAGGATTAGGGTCAGGATTAGGGTCAGGATTAGGGTCAGGATTAGGGTCAGGATTAGGGTCAGGATTAGGGTCAGGATTAGGGTCAGGATTAGGGTCAGGATTAGGGTCAGGATTAGGGTCAGGATTAGGGTCAGGATTAGGGTCAGGATTAGGGTCAGGATTAGGGTCAGGATTAGGGTCAGGATTAGGGTCAGGATTAGGGTCAGGATTAGGGTCAGGATTAGGGTCAGGATTAGGGTCAGGATTAGGGTCAGGATTAGGGTCAGGATTAGGGTCAGGATTAGGGTCAGGATTAGGGTCAGGATTAGGGTCAGGATTAGGGTCAGGATTAGGGTCAGGATTAGGGTCAGGATTAGGGTCAGGATTAGGGTCAGGATTAGGGTCAGGATTAGGGTCAGGATTAGGGTCAGGATTAGGGTCAGGATTAGGGTCAGGATTAGGGTCAGGATTAGGGTCAGGATTAGGGTCAGGATTAGGGTCAGGATTAGGGTCAGGATTAGGGTCAGGATTAGGGTCAGGATTAGGGTCAGGATTAGGGTCAGGATTAGGGTCAGGATTAGGGTCAGGATTAGGGTCAGGATTAGGGTCAGGATTAGGGTCAGGATTAGGGTCAGGATTAGGGTCAGGATTAGGGTCAGGATTAGGGTCAGGATTAGGGTCAGGATTAGGGTCAGGATTAGGGTCAGGATTAGGGTCAGGATTAGGGTCAGGATTAGGGTTTGAGAATGAAGAGACAAAGAAAGATGAACCAGATCAAAAAGAAGAAAAGGAAATAGATGTGGTGAATACAGAAACAAAAGAAGATATAAAAGAAATAGAAATAGAAAAAGAAAAGGAAAAAGAAAAGGAAAAGGAAGAAACAAACAGTAGTTATGGATATGATAGAGACCGACAAGATAGAGGACTAGTTTATGACCACGAGCACAGTTACAAAACAAAGAGTAGATACAAAAGTAGTACTGAAATGAGCTATGGGAAAGATTATATCAAGGATTATGGAAAAGATTATAGGTATGGAGATTATGATTATGATTACGAGTACAAGGATAGAGAAGGCAGATATAGAGGAAGAGAACTGGAAAAGTACAGAGACAAGTACAGGGATGTAATAAGGGACAGAGATCGGGTTCGTGACAGTGAAAGATACAGAGATCAGTACAGGTACAGCGAAAGAGATAGAGATAGAGACAGAGAAAGAGACTACATGGGAGGATATTCAAAAGGATACATTTATGATTACGACTACAAAAGAGAAAGTCATGTAACTTATGATAGTGAAAGGTACACCCATAAACAGGAAAAGGAAAAGGAAAAGGAAAAGGAAAATCAAGAAAAGGAAAAGGAAATAAACAACATTGATAATAAAAATAAAAGCTTTTATAGTGATGCTGATGTTGATGTAGTTGGGGAAACTGACGGTGATTTAGATGTTGATGTAGATGTTGATGTAGATGTTGATGTAGATGGTGAGTTGGATCTAGATGTGGATATAATGACTGTTACTGCAGGCTCACATTTGACCAATTCTTTAAACAAAGAACAAGTACAAGTAGTTGCGAGTTCAGAATCAGGATTAGGATTAGGATTAGGATTAGGATTAGGATTAGGATTAGGATTAGAATCAGGTTCAGGTTCAGGTTCAGGTTCAGGGACCAGTTCAGAAGCAATGAGTGTCTGTTCAAACAGAATTGTTGCCCTTTCCACCAATCACTCACCCACAGCAGAACTACAACAGTCCGAAGCAACAAGCCTGGGTTCTCAGTTAGTCGACCCATCAACAACCAGCAATGAAAGCGAAAGTGGTAGGGATTCTGGTTTCCACCAATCAGATCCAGTAAATCAGTACGTCCAATCACATTCACAGCATCAATACCAACAAAGTCAATACCAAAATCAACAAAATCAACATCAAAATCAAAATCAAAATCAAAATCAAAATCAAAATCAAAATCAAAATCAAAATCAAAATCAACTGAACAGTGCTAGCAGCACCTCACAACCAGCCAACTACTACTACGCGTCTAAACACTATGGGTCGTATGATAATGCCAACTCGAGCGTTTCAAGTCCTCGTGACCATTCGCGTTTTGGTTCAAGAAACAGTTACAACTCACCACGTGACTATGACACTAGTGTAAATACCCAAACTACAACTTCTGCTACCATTACTAGTACTAATACTAATACTGATACTACAATTACTACTGCTGTTGCTGCTACAACTACAACTACAACTACAACTACTGCTGCTATTACAACAACAGATTATACAACAACAAATCAACCAACAATATACAATACCAATGTCGGGTTAAACAAAATTAATTTACCTCAACAACAACAACAACAACAACATCATCATCATCAATATCAACAACAACAATATCAACAACATCATCAGATTCAGCAACAAAATTTGGTTCATCCTGCTATCGAATTTGCCAACAAGGCTTCCTTGCAATTCTCTATTGAAACCAACAAGTTCGAGTCCGATATGCAAGCTCTCTTTGCTACTGAACTGTCCTTGTCTACCAAAACCAGAAACTCTGCCTTTGATTTGGCTCTTGCCAACTGGGAAGTCCAACGCCTTGATGACCGCGCCATGCTTGCTAAACAACAACTCACCAACATTGATTCCTTTAGCTCTTATCCATAAATAACTCTTACTATTCATTCTTTTATTCCCTTGTCATTTATTTATGCATTCCAACTCGTTTTGATTTATACAAGCTAAATAAATCCAACAATACAAAGTTTCAACATGTTTGTATGTGTTCTCTCTTTATAGTTAAAGTTTGAATTTTATTTATTACGATTAAAACACATATAAAGAAAAGTTTGATATTAGAAAGAAAAATAAAGGAAATGGAAAATAAAATAATCAAATAAAATCAAAACTTGAAAACTTGAAAACTAGAATCAGATTTCTTTTATATTAAATTTCCTTCATTTTTCTTTACCAACTACTAATAGTTTTGTTTATATAGGTTATTATTGATCATTTAAATCAAAGTATCGTATGGGATTGGAGCAAGAGTGATTGGTGCATTCTTCTTGGTTGAAACCAATGTAGCAACACGTGGTTGTTCTGGTTGACGCTTAAGAGTAATACGTTCTAAATAAATATAAACACAAAATAAATATAACAAAAGAGTTGGTATTATTAACACTGTTCAATGATAAGTGTAGTTGTTATAACAGCAGTTAATAATAGAATCAAAAAAACAAAGTTACTAACCTCCTGTTTCACGGGCAGTCTTGATCTTGGCATAGTTCTCCTTAACACGGCGCAAGAAATCGTCACGGCACTTGGAGTGCTTGATGTGTTCAATGCGGATGTTAACACGCTTTTCAATATAACGTGATCTAACCTTCTTGTTGATGATAACTCCAACTGCTGACTTGGTAACGTTGTAAACAATACCGGTCTTTCCGTGGTAGAATTTGTGTGGCATACCCTTTTGGACTGATCCGTCAGCCTTGATGTCAACAATATCTCCGACCTTGTAGATGTGCATGTAGGTAGACAGCTTGACTGGTCCCTTCTTGCGGAAGTCCTTGGAGAACATGTGACGCGTACGAGCGCGATAACCGAATGAGTGAGGCATTTTTTATATCTATTTATACATTACATTACAATACAATACCACTCTTGTTTTAGTTTTATTTTTTTATTCTTTTCTCCTTTTTTCTTTTTCTATTTCTCTCTATACACACACAAACACACACACTACATAATGCCATGTTTATACATGTACTTCTTCAACCACTAGGCTCAAACATTTACTCCTTTATTTGCCTTCTTTTTTTACTTTAAATCATTTATAACTCACTACCACTCTCCCCACTCTCCATCTTTCTTACACCTCCATAAAATAAAAACTCCATTGCTGTAACTCTTATTTCTATTTTTAAGAAATAAATCAACTATCCACTATTATTCCACCTCAAACTTCTCGGATCAACTGTCTAAAATAAGCCAACCCGATCTCGATTCTGACTTTAATCTTCATAATCTTCTTTACTCTTTTCCACTTGCAAACTAACTAAATCTCTCCTTCTCTTTCTCATAAGCTTTCCTTTACTGTAGTTCTGTGTATATGTATACTTTGTTTATAATATGGTTTGTTGTACTTACGTTGTTTATCGACCTAAGCAAAAAAAAAAATTCAATTATTTTTACCTACTGGGTACAATGGAACAGAAAGGGTGGGTCAATTTTACTCTATCTAAATAAATCTAATACATTAATTTCCTTTTAATTTTTTCCTTTTTTTTTTCTCTTCCTTTTCTCTTATTTCATTTCATTTTCTTTACTTTTTTTCCCCATTTACCTTTTTTTTCAATTTTTTTTTTCCTTCTAATTCTTACCTGCTTATTTTCTCTTTTGCTTTTTTTCTAATTTCATTTTCTCGCTTGTTTAGTGGGTAAATAGCTTTTTTTTGGTTTGCGTCGAAATATTTTTTTTATATTTACCATTTAAAAAAATTTTATACTGCAAGCTAAATTTTATCAACGAATTAATTCATCTGAATAATCTCCCTAATCATCATTTTTCTAAAAGTTTTTTTTTATAATTTGTTTTTCCCTGCAATTAAAAAGCGCTAATGTTGATTTTGTTATTAATTCTCTGAATGTAAATATTCCCCTACAAATCCAAAATCTTTGTTTTTTTTTTCCTATTTGCTACTTTTTCTTTATTTATTTTTCAAAGTCTTTATTGGTAAGCCAATTGCTAGTTAAAAATATCACTAACTTCTTAAAACCTTATTCCGTTCGTTTTAAAACGGGATGCCGCTGTTGATTCGGCTGCTATTGGACAACATACACTCCACTTTTGAGTTTCTCTTACCCAACCACCAAGCTTACCTATTCTCAATATCTCTATCATATGCTGCTCATCCCTCCCCACCCCCCACAATATCCGATAAAGTTTACAACCTTTGGCACCAAGCAACCAGACTCGTAACCAAATTGCGACGTTAAAGTCAGGCTCTGCTATTTACAGCCGCTGCAAACCAACCATTCTTGCACAATCAACTCCAACTGCCTTAAAACGGCACACACGGTCTTGATTCTTGAATGTATGCAAACACATCTGGACTCGTGTAAATAGTGCAATGATACCACGCCCATTGAATATCAAACATGTACAATATCTTTGGCCAAATCCCAAATTATCATCCGCACTCTAACATTGCCACATCCACACCTCCATCCCTTTTCTGTTCACTTGGGCTGGGCCAAATATGTGCTCAAATCCTGCATTTACGCTACTTTGATCAGAAATGGCCATTAAAAGATATCATTTCCAGAATTACTGGACGTTATGTTTCAGCACTAGTCCTTGTGTTGTCATTTAGCCAACTCTTGCCTTGATTATGTTATTTTTTACTCATTTAAGCAAACCACATTGCTAGAAGAACAATATCAGCAAAAAATAAAGAATCCAATTCCAAGAAAAACAGCACTCGTTTAAAAACAATTAAAATGAGAGCTTATTGGCTATATAATCAGCATTTAATAAAAGTGATATAAAACTCACCCGACACACAATTATATTTTTTAAATGTACAGTTTGCTTTAATTAATCAAATAGTTTGCAACAATAGATTATTATTGGATTTGTAATAGCTGCTTTAATTATGTTGTCGAATAAAAGCAATGCAATAATAAAGCCGTTTTTCGAAACATTATATTATTTAATCAAACCAGACTAGGAAGACCAATAAGAGCCATTGCTGGTTTAGTGTACACTTTGGCAATTTTCTTATTTTTTTTCCTGAAAGCTGGCAGTTGGCTGGAGAAACCAAACTAAAGTTCCAGACTGAAAAAAAAATAACAATAAACAAGTGGACAGTAGTAAAAGTAAACTCAAATGTACTACTTATCTGTACAATGTACTAGATTTAACATTGATAAAGTGTTCAAATAAAAATGAAAAGAAATTGCGGTTTTAACCATTTGAAAAAAGCGGAAAGCGACTAAATGTAATTATTTCGACAAGGATAACATTTCCAGCCATTAAACAAAGTATTAATTGGACCGTCAAAAGTTGATTTGCTAAATGCAAATTCTACTTCAATTATAGAAACAGAAATAGCCTACTTCTATAGGCCAACACAAAATAATCAACAGACAAATGAATACATTTCAATTGTAAACCCAAAGTCCAAAAGCTAATTATACTCGTCAAACTAGAAAAGCTCAAATTTTGAGATCTTGAAAAATGCGAGTTTTTTTTTAGTTTCTTTTGTCTTTGAAGACTTGAGAGGGTTTTGACACTTTGATAACTTTGACTAAATTCACCTCAGAAAACAGTAATACGACCGGAAGCTTCAAGGAAAAACAGCAAAAAAAAAAAAAAACCTTAAACAAAAAGTTCAAATTTGACCCAACACATTTGCCTACCACTACCATATTTCAAAGCAGGGAAAGAAAATTAAAAAATAAAGGAAGTTAGAATAAATCGTAGCCAAATGAAATGGAAATTAAAGAAAAGACCAATAATAGCTTGATATTTTATTTTATCGAGTAGGGAAGATTATGGGCTTAAAAAAAAAAATTGTTGAAAGGAAAATTAAATGGGTTAAAAAAAAACGATATAGAAAAAAAAAAGTTGCAAAGGCGAAAACCTTATGGTATAGCGTCATGGCAAATAAAGGAATTTATGAAAAGAAAAGCAAGGCAAAAAAAAAAAAGAGGAAAAAAAAAAAAATTAAAAGCAAAAAAATCAAATAGTACAGAAAAAAAAAAGGTAGTTTTTTGAATTTAGGTGGAATAGTGGTGGTAAATATTGAAAAATCTCTTTTATTTAATCCATAAGCAAATATATATTAAAAAAATAAAGATTTTTTTTTTATAGTTTGTTTAGTATCAGAAGGTTAAAATAAACAAAGTACAAGGTCGATAAATATGCCACCAAGAAACTGTAGTAAGACCAACAAGGTCCCACGTCGTCCTTTCGAAAAGGAGCGTTTAGATCAGGAACTCAAGTTGTGCGGAGAATACGGACTCCGAAACAAGAGAGAGATCTGGAGAGTTGCTTATACTTTGTCCAACATCCGTCGTGCTGCTCGTGAGCTTTTGAAACTCGATGCTAAAGATGCAAGACGTCTGTTTGAAGGTAATGCTTTGATCCGTCGTTTGATCCGTATTGGTGTGCTCGATGAGACCAAGGCCAAACTTGATTACGTCTTGTCCCTCCGTGTTGAGGATTTCTTGGAGAGAAGACTCCAAACTCAAGTTTTCAAGCTTGGACTTGCCAAATCAGTTCATCATGCTCGTGTTCTCATCCGTCAACGTCACATCAGGTAAATAAAAGAAGCATTTAAATATGTATATATTATATTTATTTGGTACTGGACTGTTTACTTGCGGGGGAGGTGAATATGGTTGACTTTTTTATTGGCAAAAAGGCTATTTAACAGTTGAATGAAAAGAGTGAAAAAAAATTAATATTATTTTTGCTTTGATGAAGAGGGGGAGTGGATATGAGGGGTTTTATTTGAGGGTTAAATTTTAACAGCAAAGAAAATAAGGGAGGGAAAAAAAATAAAAAAGTAAAAGCAAAAAATACAGTAACAATACTAATATAGATGATAAAAATATATAAATATGGCTGTGTTAATAGAGTTGGTAAGCAATTGGTTAACGTACCAAGTTTTGTTGTCCGTTTGGATTCGCAAAAGCACATTGACTTTGCCTTGACCTCACCATTCGGAGGTGGACGTCCAGGTCGCTGCAAGAGAAAGAACCTCAAGAACGCAGCCAACCGTGCCGCCCATGAAAATAACGATGAAGATGACGAATAGATTTTAAACAATTAACTAAATATTGTTTAAATATATTTTAATAACATCCTGGGCTTTTTAATAATAATAAAGATTTTCAAACTATTGTACTGTACTGTACTGTACTTTACTGTTCTGTTCTGTTCTGTTCTGTTCTGTTCTGTTCTGTACTGTACTGTAATTTACTGTGTTGTGCTTTAAGCAAGTTGAACAGCAGCTAATAGTATATTAATGATACTATTATCAATGCCAAAAATCACCCATGGTAATGAGAAGAAGAAAAAGGGCTTAACACAAATACTCTATATAATGATATATATAACGGTGAATGATGGTGCATATTATGATATATAAATGTATATGGCTATATATGATGACTAGTAACAGTACTATCAAAGTTTATTAGGAATAAATTGAACAAGAAAAAAAAAGTAATAACAGTGGTAGTAGTAGTAGTTGGAAATATAGACACACTTTACAAAAGAAAAGTATAGAGCAAAATTAATGTATTTTTGATTGGATTGGATTGGATTGGATTGGATTTAAGGGTTGTTGACAGGGACGCAGTAAGAGTTTTTGACATGGAGTTGGCAGCACTTATAGCCCCATTTCCCAGCATTCCAGTAAGAGCCCCAGACAGAGGAGTGGTTGTTTAAGTAGTTATCCTCAGTGTACCTGGACTTTGGAACAGTGCGTTCCTGGCCCTTGATGACGTTTCCGTACCGGGAGTACTCGACGTACCTTTCCTCCTGGGCCAGTTTGGAGATGTCCGAATCGACGAGGTGTTCTTCGCCGCCATATTTTTCCAGAATAGACTTTTTGGTTTTTTCTTTCAAGTCGTCTTTTTTCAGGTCAAATTGTTTCCTCATAAGTACGGTTTGTGTGGGGTTTGCTTGCAAGTGCACGCGGTCGTTTCCTCTTTCGCTGGCTTCCCAGGCATACATCTGCATCTTGGACACTTCTGGAGCATCTCCTGATGCGTGTGCAAAGTTATCTCCAGCATATGCAACCTACAGGCAAAAATAAAAGCATTAAATAGGGGGTTTGTTTCTTTGTTTATTTATTTATTGGTTTTCTATCTAGTGGAATACTGTTAATAGTGCAAACAAAACTTGTGATTTACCTCTTTGGGATCTTTTCCAACATATGGATTCTCACGCATAGACCGTGACTTTGGATCGTAGTAGGCAGACTCGAGCTCCAAGTTCCGCAGATACTTTGCCGTATCTTCTCTGATTCTACTCTCGCCAATTTATGTACATATTACAATTATTTTTTCTTTTTTTCTTTCAGTCAAGTTCAATCCATAAAGATAAATAATATCATAATGACATGGTAAATATGAAGGAAAAAAAAAAGGTAATATCAGCACCAATCAGATGCGTTTATCCTAGTATAATTGACAAGGTCTACTTTACCTTAAATTTCTGATTGTGGTTCTGGACTTTAAATCTATTTTTTGTCCTGGCATATCAATTCGCTCTGCATACTTGTCCTCATCCCCATTATCCTCGTCACTCGACCCCAGCTGCTTCTCTATATCCTCAACTGTTCCCGACACAATAGCCTTATCCAGCTCTTCAGCCTTTCGTTTTTTACGAGCTTCTTCAATCAATTCCCACTCTATTCCAAACAAAAAAAAAATATCAATAACATTTTTACTATTCCAATTTCAATTTCAACATTTATATATATATTTATATATTTTTTGCTTTCAGTTACTCACCTTCAATTTGCTTTGCGTGTTGTCTAGAATCATACCCATTCCATCTATCCCGTTTCTTTTCAAAATCAAAATCTACCTCGTTAACAACTTCGTCCGCCTAATTATCAATCACCAAACATTTAATGTTATCATTGATGTTAATGTTTTAGTTTTAGTTTTAGTTTTGGCCCATTAATACCATTTATTTATTTATTTATTCTTTTAATGACATTATAAACTCTGTCCGTTTATATCCAAATATCCAAATATCCAAATATCCAAATATCCAAATATCCAAATATCCAAATGCCTGCTGATTTGATTTGATTTGATTTGATTTGATTTGATTTGATTTGATTTGCTTTGCTTTGCTTTGCTTTGCTTTGCTTTATCCTACCTTCATATCCTTGCCTGTCCACTTTGCTCCCTTTTTCCTAGGTCGCTCCACACAATCCTTGGTTTTATGGGTTTTCGCTCCACAGTTTTCACATGCTCCCTTTCTAAACTTGGTTGATACCTCGCCCTAATTGCCCATTTTCAACCAATCAAAACAACTGTTATTCACCTTCCACACCGTACCTACCCCCTGACTCTTGGTATTATTACTCTACATTAACCGTTTTTCCAGTCTCGAAAACGTCTGATCTTTTCTGCTTTTCATTTTTTCTTCTTTTCTTTATTCTCTTATTGTCTACATACCTTTTTCGCGCCTCGCTCGTACCACGTTTTAGGGTCTGCTTTTACAACTGGCATCAGGTTTCTTTGATGCTTCAATCCCGCTCTATTATCACTGGCATACCCTATTTATTCCATACAGCAATACCAACTTTAACTTGAATTCAAACTTCAATTCCAAACAGCTTATTTCACTAATCCTTCTTCATTCCAACTTTTGACTTGAAATTTTGGCTTTTAAAACCAACACTACTTATAATCTCTTACATGGTGCATCAGCCATGAATTGCGGGATATGTGGATTGATTTCGTTTCCTTCATCGTCTAATTCTGCTGGCGCATTTCCTGCCTTTCTAGCCGCATCTAAATCCTTTTGCTTTCGATACTCTTCCCTACTCAGTTTGGGGCCGCCTACATTATTTAAACAAACTCATGTTAGTCGGTCTCTTTTTATATATTGCCCGACTCTTTTTATATATTGACCTGATTTATAGGCTTGGAAACAAAAATCTGACACCGATTCTATTCAGTTTTTATTGCTCTTAGCTCCATTGACACAATCCTTGTTCAAAGTAAAGCAAAGCAAACAGCCAAGTCTATACACATAACAACACCTCCCTCCAAGTTTACCTACTTTTGTACATTATCTGTTAGTTGTGCGTCTGTGTAGTTATACTCGATATCCTATCCAAGAACTTTCTGGCAACTTTTCGTTGAAATTTAAAACTGAAACACGTTGATATTATACAATTATAATAAGCTCAACGGCAATTCAATAGAGAAATGAATTGAAAATGTAGTATAGTGTTTGGTTTAATAATAGCGTGGTACTTTTTAAACAAAATATACTTCTTTTGTTTGCATTTAAAGAGTAAAAGCAAAAACAAAGCAAAAAAAAAATAGTGATATAAACTAGTCGCATAATATAAATAAGCAATCAGTTAGTATTTGAGCGTGAATTTGACCAAGATTTGAAGCGCAATTATTGATGGAAAAAAAATATAAAAAAAATTCAAGGTAATTTGTTCAATTTTGAACCAACTTTTCCAAGAGAATATTTAATTAAACATTAGAATGTAGAGCAATAATAGTAAAGTAAAAATTATAATTAAAAGAAACAGCAAATGCCCGGTAAACAAAATAAAATTCCAGATAATTCTGGGATGTGCTTGGGAGGAAAAGAGTAAAATTACCAAACAAAAAATACCTCTGCCAATTGGTGGAATAAAAGTAAAAGTTGGTTTTAAAATCAAGCAAAAACCTCGAAATCCAAACCTTCTAGATTTCAAATTTCAAAAATAACACAAACTTTTTTTTTTTTTTCCTGGTTAAAGTGGTTAAAATAGTAAGCTGATTTCAGATAAAGATATTGGAATGATTGTGCCAAATCAATGCAAAATATTTACATTGATTGAAAAGCAATTATTTGAAAAATTCAGCTTGAAAAAAATATTAAAAAAAAACTGCTAAAAAGTTGTGGTTGGGTGTTAGAGCGTAATTAGGAATTTTAAAGTGGTAGTTGACACAAGAATTAAAAGCAAAAGAAAAGCAGGACAAAGATTTATAGCACTTTGATTCTGCACCTGATAAACTAGATTAGATTGATTTGTGTTGGATTTACCTTGTCAATTTGGTATACCTTGCTTTTTATCTTTTATCCTTTTTTTTCCCTTTTGTTTGTTGATTTTGAAATTTATAATAGTAGACACGGGATATTACAAAATGTTGGCGAGAAGAATAGTTCAGAAACAAAATATTGTTAAATCTTTACAGGTAAGTCATGATCTGGTTGTATTTGGGTAGAGGGATTTGTGCTTTTGTGTAGTTTGGGTGAGAATTTAGTAGGATTGAAGGAGTTGAGGGAATTGGATATGGGTATAAAAAAAAAGCTGAAATGTGTAAATATAGATTTTAAGAGCACCAGCTCTAAAACAAACAATCAGGCCAATTACACAAATACAACAGGTATCGGAATCGTCGACTGGATTGGCTGGTACAGGTAAATAGTTGGTTGATAGAGGGAATATAAGGGTGAATTGAAACAAGTGGATTTGGGAT
The DNA here is from genome assembly GCA_001661515.1 of Capniomyces stellatus. Lineage (NCBI taxonomy): Eukaryota > Fungi > Kickxellomycota > Harpellomycetes > Harpellales > Legeriomycetaceae > Capniomyces > Capniomyces stellatus. The sequence goes on from LUVW01000039.1 coordinate 43,359, forward strand.
AGCACGAGATCGAGTAGAAAAAGAAGGGGAGGGGGGAAAAAAAACGAGTAAAATGTTAAAGGAATTGGGGATATAATTGATAGGGTTGGTGGAGAGAAAGATAAATCCGAAATACGGGTTTGAGGTTGAGCCAAAACTGAAGAATCCGTTTATCAAGACGTTGCAATCCTGGCTGCTGAGCTTTAAGGTGGAGGAATCGCCAATGAAGATAATCAAGTTGGATGGGCAGGTGTTTAATGCGCCAATAAGAATAGACTTGATACACAGGGTAGTTACTTATGAGAGAAACTCGATGCGTGAGGGATTGCACTCGACAAAGACGATCAGCGATATTAGGGGGAGTTCAAAGAAGGCAGCGCCGCAGAAGGGGCGTGGTATGGCGCGAGTGGGAACAAGAAGAGCGCCACAGTTCCGAGGAGGAGCAACAGTGCATGGGCCAAAGCCACAGAGCCACGCAACTCGGATTCAGCGTAAAGTGTGGCAAATGGCGCTCAGATCAGTTTTATCATCGAAATATGCGCAGAATGAGCTGCTTGTTTTAAACAATTATGAAATCGGAAGCAACAAAACCAAAGGATTTGTGAATTTGTTAAAGGACCAAGGGTGGGTTGACCCTAAAAAGGACAAGAAAGACGGCGGCAACATTTTATTTTTGGCAAACTTGAACAAGGACTTGATGGACAACGGGAAAGTGAGCGAGGAATCTAGTCTTTTTGACTTGCAACTTGCAAGCAGAAACATTCCTGGTGTTCAACTGATGGATGTGAGCGAGGCACTGGTTTATGACATTTTAAAACACAAGTACTTGGCTATAGATTTAGAAACATTAAAGGTTCTTGAGCAGAAACTGGCCATCAATTAGTTTTTAATTTTTTAATATTTATTTTTATTTTTATTTATTAACCTTTTTTTTTATTTATTAATCATTTTTCTATTAATATATATATACATATATTATATATTTACTTTCTAGTATTCTTTATATAAAAGCAACAACAAAAAGTAACGATACTCTTGTCGAGTGATTTATTTATATTTATACTTTGCTACAAAGAAGAAGAAGGAGAAGAGAAACAACAGCACTAATGGGGGTGGGGGGGTGGGTGTCAATAAGGTGTCAAAGTTTGTGTTGATAAAGATAAATATAAATATATGGAAATGGAGATGTAGAAAAAAAAAAAAAAAA
>LUVW01000039.1:44564-72851 GCA_001661515.1 Capniomyces stellatus
AAAAAAAAAAAAAAAAAAGGTTATATAAGGATAATAATAAATGTTGGATTAAAAAAAGTAAAGAATCAAAAATCAAGAATTAGTTTTGGTTGTTTGCAGAAGCAGAGTCTACATTTTCTTCTGAAACAACATTGGTTTTCCCAGGAGGACTGACAATAGGAATAGCCCTGTTGGCAGGTTTGTCAACCAGCTGACTGGAAGTCTTGCCATGATTGGCCAGAGATTCAGCGGCGCCAAAAACAAGAGAGTTGGGGTCCAGATTGGGTGAAGAGTAAATAGTGGACATGCGACGGTTTCTGTTTTCCTGGAGGATTTTGATTTGCTGCTGGCGCTGGATTGCCAAGTCGCCAGAACCAGAGCCAGAGCCAGAGCCAGAGCCAGAGCCAGAGCCAGAGCCAGAGCCAGAGCCAGAGCCAGAGCCAGAGCCAGAGGTTGCACTAGGGCTTATGGTAGTGTTTGCAGAGTCTGCAGGCAGACTGGGCATGGAAGAGTTTGATGTAGATGAGGGGGATTTTCTGTGGGCTGGGGGGAAATAAGGGGTGGAAGAGGTTGAGGTTGAAGAAGGGGAAATGGGTGTTGTGATTGGCTGATTGGCACTGTAATTGGAGGGAGAGTTTCTTGAATACAATTGGCTGTAATTATGGACAGACTGCCTATTGGCCAGATTGCGGGAAAAGTTGGCGGTTGAGCTTCTAGACCTGGACACGTTTCCTGCAAAGCTGGCAAGAAAACTGGAGTTGCTGTCGACGCTCATGCTGCTGCCAAAGCTCTGGGTGTACCCGGGCTGGCTCCTGGCAGGTTGTGCTGGGGCAGAGCGGGTAGGGGCGGCGTAGACTGAGGCGCGGTAGTCGTTGTTTCTGCGTGGCTGATGAACAGGGTTGGGGGTGGGGTGGAGCATTGAAACTGGACGCGACCGGCCGTACCTGAGACTGCTGGAAACGTTGCTTATCGGGCTGAGGTTTGAGCTGGCAGAGAGAATGTTGGCGACAGACAGCTGCGGCTTGATCTCGGCAGCCTCCAGCAGAGTCTCAAGGCTTTTGTAGAGGCGGATGGACCTGCTGCTCATACTTCCCTTAGTTTCGTGATTCAGGCCAAATTGTTCTGCTATCAGCATCACCGTCTGTCTCTGGTAACTGTTCAGCGCTGCTGGGAACTCCAACTCTGCCACGTTCTTATCGTTCCGGAACTGCGATATCAAGTCGTATAGAAGCCGTGCGTCGCTGTTGTTTAGGTCTACAAGCTCTGAAAAGTGTCTTTCCCCGCCTCCTCCTACATTTCCTTCGTTTCCTCCTGTGCTGCTGTTTGCTGCGTTCCCATTGGCTCCTGGGAATATCATCATTGATTTCGGTCGCTCGGTGTACCCGCTCATTCGTTTGTTGTTGATTGCGTTTAGTTTTGTGCTGCTCGCCTCTTCCATTATCATTTTGTTTTCTGTGCTCTTGTTGCTCTGCACACTCTCGCTTGTCACCATCGATCCAATATCCACATTCACTGCATTACTACTATTACCATTACTATTACTATTACCATTACCATTACCATTACCATTTCCTTTGCCTTTACTACTACTGTTGTTGTTTGATGGTAATGTTTTCTTGTACTCTACTTTGATTGGCCTTCCAATCAACACAAGTCCATCCATTCTCACAATCACCCTTGCCGTGTCCTCATTGGTCCTAAAGTTTCCAAACGCTAACCCCCTAAATAGCCCGTTTTCGTAGTGGTAATCAAACGCATAAGGCAGCGGCAACCCCAGTTCTGCCATCACCCCCAGCAACCCTGTTCTAGGAATCGCAAAGTTGATGTTCTTGATCACTATTGCGTTTGGTATCACATCATCAGGCATATTCGCCATCAGGTCAAGTTCTGCTCCTGTCAGCGCCGGGTTGCCTGGTCCTAACCCACCGTGTATAGCCATTCCCTGCTGCTCGCCCATCTGCACTCCGCCCTGCCCATTGCCCACCAATGCCCCTCCCTGCATATCAACCGTTCGTCTCTTATCCATCCGTGTCCCTCTGAACCCTGCTGGTGCTCCATAAACACTCTGTGTCACTCTGCTGTTTCGTTCCTTTCGGCTATCCGAATTCAGCGCCTCCAGTGCCTCAAGCTTGTTTTTTGCCCGAATCTCCTCCTTTGTCAGTCCCAAGTCCCCTTCCACTCCTTCATCAACTCTTGCCTTCCTCTCCACATTTCCCGCCCCATCCAACTCTCCTACCTTTGTAGCCTCTGACTCGCTTTCCTTCACTGATACCTCCTCCCCCAACTGCATCTTTTCAAATGTATCTGTTAGATTCGCTGAAATTGCCACTTCTGTCATTTTTCTTCTTCTTCTTCTTCTTTTGTTTTTCTACTTTTACAATCCCGCTTTGTCTCTTGCTCCTTCTCTTTTACTGTTTGTCTCGTTTAACCCCTGTATCTCTAATTTTACACTATCACCAATACAATTCTTCTATTTATTCCCTACCCCTTCTCTTACTAGCAATTCGCTTATTCTTTCTTTTTCTGTCTTGTTTCCTTTTAGGCTATACTCTCTACTTTGCCCGTTGGTTAGTTGTTTGTTTGTAGTTGTCGTAAATCCTCTCTAGCTTTTCTTTTTATTCGTGTTTTGTTGTTTATATTCCTTTTTCCTCTTGTTTTCCTCGTATTTCCTTTACTAATCTCTGTCCTTCTTTATTGTAGGTATACTTTCCTGTATGGTCTTATCAATCTATTTTTGGTCTAGATACTAAATATCACACTTGTGGTATGGTTGCTATCCGTGCTGTCAAAATTATCTTCTCTCGCCTTGTCTCTGCTCTATTGGAAGTATACTGGCTATACCTGTTCTATCTCAACTTTGATTTCAATTGAAAGTTTACGTGTCCCTCTTTTACTATCCAACTCGGTGTACTTTCTGCAACAGTTATACTCTCTCCTTTTCTTTACTGTTTGGCTATATATCTTTGTTTTTTCTATGTTTTTTTTTTTTTTTAGGGTTTTTTTTTTTTTTTATTTTTTTTTTNTTTTTTTTTTTTTTTTTTTTTTTTTTTTTTTAGGGTTTTATGTATTATATAATTTTTTCTTTATGGCTTTTTTTTTTATCTTTCGTTAAAATTGAAACAGTATACTAGTTAAAGGAAAACAAATAAAATAAAATCACAATATTCCCAACTTTAACTACTCAAACTCAATGTGTTATTTACAATTCAATAGACGGGTACTATTTAAACTACTGCCAATCCTATTTATATGTTTTTTTTTCCTCCTTTTTAATTGCCTTTATTAATCCAGCTTTTGCTTTGGTTCATTCCTTCTTGTCTTTATTCCTAGTATTTATAAATCTGGCCCACCATCTTTTCAATTTGCGTCTTGTTTTACCTTTTTAGATTGTAATTGTGTTGCTTTTCCTGCCCTATTTTCTCTCAAACGTCCATAGTTGGCATTGCCTTTGTTTAGTTCTATTTCCAACTACCTTTTAATTTGTTATTACCAAATTTTTATTTGCCAGTCATCTATATTTTATTCACTTTTTATCGCCTTTTTCTATTTATTTCTTTTACGCTTCTATAATTCTCAACCATTTTAATCACTCATTTCACCAACAAACGTAACTCGCTTCGTAGTAATCTTTCCATTTCTTTTCTTTTCTTTTTACTTTTATTCCTTTTTTTTTTTTTGCCCCCCAAATCTCCTAATATGATTTTACTAGAATTATCCGTCATAGGTTTTGCCAATTTTATGTTTTACCTGCTCTTTATTTGCTTTTCTTTTCTTTTTACCTTTTGTTTATCTCTATCGCCTCCCCTCATCAACACCATAAACATTAAGGTTTATGTTACTCCTACACTCACTACTTTGTCAACTAGTCAATCGCTTGTTCTCCAAACACCTTGTTCATCCAAATACATCATCGGTTTCATCTTCCTACTAATCCCAAACACTTTAAACTGCCTAATTCTGCGGTAACACATTTAATATGCATCCTCTTTTTTTCTCTTCTTTTTTTTTTTTCCCTTTCGTTTTAATCATTGCTTTTATTACTCATTCCACCATTTCTCTACCTCATTAAGGTTTGGCTAAACTCAAAGCAAACTATAACAAATCAAAAACCCCAAACCTGGGTGTTACATTGTCGTGAAATTCAACGTACGAATCACTTAATCTCTGTGTGTTTTTTTTGTTTTTTACCAACTGTTTTTCCTATTGTTTTTGTTTTTGAACTTGAACCTTTTCACGCTTTTATTTCCCCAAAAACAATTTGCTATTATGATCAGCATCCTAGTGAAAAGTACATGTTAGGTTTTGCCACAACCAGTTTTATCAAATACATAAAGGTCGACCCAGCATATGATCTCACTACTGTCTTTGACGTACTTTTCTCCCCCTCCCCCCCCCCCTCACTATTTATTTTCTTCCACTACAGTGTCTATTAGTTTTAATTCGGAATTAAAAAATAAAGCTCTCGTGTAATACTGTTACGTTTTTAATAACAAGAATAACAAATTTCAATGCATATTTTCTATCTTTAAATACATGTTTATTGCTAAATTGGGCTTTTCACATCAATTTTTTTAACCTATTTATAATATCCAAACAGTTTCTTTCAATAACAAACATCCACTATTAGAACAAGCAGAAACAAACAAGCCGAACTCATCTCTTTCACAATAAAAAAATGAGAATAAAAGCCAACTCATCAATGCCAAAAATATCTTTGCCTTGATATTTTGTATAAAAGAAAAACAACAACAACAAAAAGCCTCGCTTCTACTTGGCAGGACTCGCTCTAGCCAACTTACTCGTTATGCCTTTTTTTTCACTCTCTTCTTGATGATTGCGTTATCGCATCTATTTGCCTTGAAGGGCGGAATCCTTGTTTTTTTTTTGTGATCTCGCTCTTGGTTTGCTCACAATCCAACAACAGTAGTTACATCTATTTTTGTCTTGCTACATCACGATACTTTCATGTCACCCAACTGTATTAGTCTTAAACTGGTTCCTCTTCACAATAAAGATATATTACCCCTGTTTGTCAAAAAAAAAAAAAAAAAAAAAAAAATTTTGGTTCCCACGCCACCTTTCCGCAATTCAGGGATTCTCACTTGAGGACTCAGTAACAGAATTAATCAGCTACAACATATCTCGGTTTGTTCTGAAACTGTAATCACACACTTTTCGGTTGGTCTTGCCTACTAACTTTGATAGACTCCAGTTCTTGTTTTAATACATTACTCATGTTCTATCCCCTCCCCCATCCTACCACTCTACTCGGCACCATATTCTGACTTTATCGATGATTCATGACTCCAGTTTTGCGTTTAAATAAATACGCTTTGTTCACCGCCTCAATGTCACCCATACTTTTGGTATAAAGCTTGTCTTTGTTGCATTCAGGTTTGCCAAGTCCACCAGCCATCTATTAGCATTTACAATAAAACATATCATTAAAAGTATGTTTCTTTGTTTATACACTTGTACTCCTTGAAGATCCCCACACTTTAATGTCATCGTTGCAACTAACGTTTTGATTCTTGCTTTTCAACTCTATTCATGTTTTATTTGTATTTCTGATTATAATTGCTTTTTTCTAATTGTGCTATTGTTTGTGACCTCAATAACAGACATGCTTCCTACACAACATACCTTACCCACAGCACTTTGTTACAACTTAAACCATGTTTCGAAATGCGGGTATTATCTGCTTAATGGTCTTATTTTATTTCGAAAAAGTGGTCCATGCTATACATCTAGACAACCCAGCAGGTTTTGGTTGTATGCACAAGAAACCGACAATTTATATCCAACATCCCAGTTTTTTATTTTAGAGCCAAGATGTACACTATTATAAATATCTGTCACACTATTAAACAAGACGGGGGCTTTATGTAAGCCCAAAACATGTGTGTGCCCCAACAATCGTCTTGTGTAGGACTTTAGCATGATCTGTTGATATATTCACATAGGCTAAAGCCAAAACCAAAACCAAAACCAAAACCAAAACCTTGAATTTCAAACATTATTTTATTGCCTTTCTTGTTGCTTGATAAATATTCCAATTTCATTTGGCTTGAATTTACCAAATTGATTTACGAAACACCCAAGCTTTCCACTGTCCCATCCATCAAACTTTGGAATAACAAACGAATATATCAAGTGCGAGAATTTATGTATTTATATATTTGTAAATTGTGCTGAAAAAAGCGCGAGATTTGTTTTTACTATTTTATTTTTATTTTCTTATTAGCTCTACTCAATTTCACGGATTATAAACTTTATTTTATTTACAAATCTAGAATTAAAAGAATCTGGTGTTGATAAAATAGTAAAAGGATATTAAAGATGGATAATGGGATGAGCGGACACGAGTCTAAACAAATTGATTTGAGCGAAATTGTCAAGAAAATAGAAGCTGAGCTCGAGGATAGTTTGCAGAAAATAAAACTGGTTAAAGAGAGCAATGCAGGTAATGAGAATGCAGTAAAACAAAAGCTTGACGAAAACGAGTTTTGGAACGAGTTGGCGGCAGATAAAGAGATTAGCAAGCATAGCATTAGTTTGCTGGAGCTGAACTTGGATAGACTGATTTTTGAAGTAGATGTACGTTTGATCAATAACAGTTCAATAGATATATTTAGTGCAAATCAACCATGCCTATTGACGAAAAAAAAGACATAATGGTGAAAAAAACAACGACAACAAGTATACGAAATGACGGCAGTTTGTAAAAAAAAACATTTTATTATAAATCATAATAGAATGGTGGAGAACTTGAAGCAACGGAAAGTTCAGAGAGAACAAACAATGCTCTTTGTAGCATACTGGATCTGAGTTTGTACTTGACAGAGAAAGGTAAGAGGATGGCACAGAGTCCGGTTCACGGCGATCTTTTAAAAGACAAATACCGAGGAATGGAAATACAAACAAGGCGATTTTAAATGTGATGATTTTTTTTTCTGTACCTGCTGTAGAGATATTCGAGCCTATTGTGCCTTGTACGATTCTGGAAAACATATTTGATAGTCGAAATATAAACGACATTGAAGCGATATTCAAATACGTTATAACTCTGGAGTTTTTCAATCCAAAGGTAACGCGTGTGGCACTGATACCTTGGTGATATTTGCGTGTTTACAGTTTAATTGGTTGAAATATCAATAGCTATAAGAGTGTTTACTGGGCAAGTGGTGTAGTCGGTTATAAGAACAGGAGTAAGCGAGGTATAAACCATGAGTGTGTTTGATGGAAAGTATAGGGGATATCTGCCACTTCAGGAAAGGGGCTGATAATGTTGAGAATAGTGAATAATTTGATACGAAGACTTCCAAGCACATTGAAAAACGGGTTTAAGGGGCAGGTGATGCAGTTTGCCACAAGGATATTTTCACTCAACGAACGTTCAGGTACGCAAAGAAAATAAAAGCAGGATTGGGCGTTGGTTGTGTATATGGAGGAATCCAAGATGGAGCAAAGTTGGAATTTTAAGTGCAATTGTTTTAAATGTGATTTACGTGGATGTTTATTAATGTAGGAGTCAACCTAAAAGGAGAGTTTTACGAGGGAGGCAAGGTGACGTATGAAAGAGACTTGGTGGCAGCAGGACCAAAGGAGGGCAAACGAACGAAGCTGGAAGCCCCAGCCAGTTCAAACGAAATGGAGGTTGATACAAACCAAGAAGGAGTTGTGAACGACAAGACTGAGACAGAAAAGTTGGCAGAAAATAACAAGGAACTTCCACAAAGCACAGAAACAGCAGAAATAGCAAAAGAATTGGTTGAAGGATCTGCACAGACAGACGATGTGAAGAGTAGAAAGAGGAAACGCGAGTTTAATTTGACTGAAGATCAGGTCCAGGTTTATCTGAGGTTTTGGGAGCTGCAAGAGTACTTTGCCGAGCCCTTTAAGGCGTTTGAAGGCGACAAGTTCAAAGAAGTGACTAGTGTAAGTTTTTAAGGGCAAATTATTTGAAAAGGTCTCAGTATAGTAAGTAAATATCTACAGCCATAAATGCCAATTTGTTGTTTAAAATCAATTAGGGAATCAAACTGACTCTGGACAAGTTTGCATCAAGCGAAAAGAAACCTCAGCAGTTTTTTTTTAGGCGACAGCCAGTACACGGGATAAAATGGATAGAAAACGAGCCTGAACTCCCATTCAGATACTTGACCAGTCCCAACTTATTAGAGCGTCAGGTATACACAAACGCAGTTTTACCAGAACCCAATTTTATAATTAATGTTCTTTATATAAGAGAAATGAGGGTGTGAGTGAGGTTTAGTAGTAATTCTGTATTTGGTTGTTTTTGTTTATGTAGTTTTCTGACCCTCGATTTAGAAGCCGAATTCTGATCCAGATAGTCATTTTCTGCAAGTATGGATTATCGGCCACAAAAGAAAGCATAGAAAGTCTCCAAAATGCACCAGGGTCAAACAAAGGTGTTATTCCTCCATTCCAGATCACTGATGAGCAGGTGAGTATCTGGGCTCAGTCGAGTTGTTTTAGTTTGATTAACCATTTCCACTTTTTGATTTGATTTGATTTGATTTGATTTGATTTGATTTGATTTGATTTGATTTGATTTGATTTGATTTGATTTGATTTGTTTTGTTTTGATTTGATTTGTTTTGTTTTGATTTTTTTGCTAAATAGATGGCCGTGTTGAGAGAAATTAGACGACGAACATTGATTCAACTTGATTCAAAGTCGCTGAGTAACGGCGAGTTTGGTAGATCTGTGATGTATGTTCTCCGAGGCGAAAACAATTGGGTAATTTATTACTATTACTATTACTATTACTATTACTATTACTATTACTATTACTAATTGTTATTTAATATTACCTCTATAGAGTTTATGGAAGAGTGAAATGGCAAAGTCCTTTGAAAAACCTCCTGCCAATTGGATAACTAAAGCTTCTGAGGAACTCGCTGACCATGTTTCCAAACTCCGAAATGTAACCACCCGAACAACTCGGAATCTCCTTATTCATTTATCAGCTAATCCATCTTGTATTTGTATCGCGCTGGCTACTTTGTCTATTTAAGATTTAACACACTCTTATATTTGTGTTTAGGGTGATATTCCTCACGAGCGCCCATCAAATCCCAGTCTTGATAATACAATGACTGAAAGCCAGGAACCAGTGTTGCACGGAGAGGAACTCGACTTGATGTAATTTTTATTCTTCCATTTATATTCGCTAATTTACACCTTATTTACGTCATTGTTTTTTTTCTTTTAGTCTGGGTATTACTACTTTTGACTTTTGTACTAGTGCTGCTGTTTTAACCACTACCAGCACTTGTATTATTAAATAGGATTGTGGCAGATCCACTGGTCCACTTGGAAAAACTAGAAATGCTGACCAAGGATCCGGAACTAGCCTCTTCTAAAGAAAAACAGGCTGTAAGATCTTATTTCTCTCTTTCACCTTCTATATATATTATATATATATCTGTAAATAATATTTCCGTTTATTAAACTGTTTTCACTAATGCTTGGGCGATTTTTCTTTTTCTTTTTTCTCCTTTTCTCTTGTAAAATGTACATGTTTCAATCAGCGTTTCGAGTTGGAGAGATGGAAAGCTTTGAGATCAACCGTATTTAAAAATGCCAGCCTAATCACCGCCAAACCATCGCGCGACTTGGTCGAGTTGTATCGGTCCAATAAATAGCAGATGTCCACTTTTTTCTTTCTTTCTTTCTATATTTAATTCTAGCTTCTTTGGTTTAAATGCTTCATATCTATATACATTTTTGTTTAATCATTAATTACACGCTTTTCTCACGCTCCTACAACTTTTTCTACTCGTTTGCATCAACCAATATGTGTTGGCATAATCCTATAATTCATACAAACAATATATTTGAATCTAAAAACACCAACCTGTTTGAACTCTTGGTCGTTTCTGGTTTAATTTAGTCTGCTACCGTTATTATCCTTATTATTATACTTTTTTTGGTGCTTTAGTAATATTCCTGGCTTGCTTATATTTACACGTTTACACTTATTGTTCTTGTTTTTACATACCTGGTTTGTATCACGATTAGCCAAATACCGCATATTACCCTTCTTTACTATTGGACACTTTAAATTCTTATCACTATTGATCTGTTGGTTAATTATTTCCTTTAATTTCGGAATTTGCTTGTATTTATTCGGACTTTAAAACGATCTCTTTTTTTTATTATTGAGATTAAATACAATTTTTTATTATATTTTTAAACCCAATTTGTTTATCGATGGTCTTCACTCTTTTTATTTGTTGAAATACAACTATTTATATTTACACAGATGGTATGTCGGTGCTTTTCTAGGCTATACCGCTGGCCCTCTTTCCCAGCTAGTACGGCCGATTGCCAGTATAAACCTGGAACTCAGCAAAAAGCAAATCAACTCGAGTTGGAATCATATTTCCGACACTGTCGAGTTTTAAGCACTCTAGCTTCCCGAATGTATCTATATGACCCCAAAAGGTGTGTGCGGAGGGGGAGGGTTACACTTGAATAGTGTCAGGCAAAAGTGGTTTCAAAAGTCAGTTTGGTTGCTGTTTTTATATTTTTATTACACACGTTGTGTTGGCAATAGCACTCAAGCCAAGCGGGGTTAAATTGGATGAATGCAAATAGTGCACATAAATTTGTTTATTAAGGCTTAGCTAAACGGTGCTGGCCCTTTATATGAAACATTAGATTCTGTTAAAGCATTTGTTCGATTTGAGATTTGGAAAAGAAAAAAAAAAAGAAGGGCGGACTTGTGATTTGGTCAACTTTTTGTGGATATTCATGTTTGCGAAAAAAGAAAAAGAAAAAACAGCAACGGAAATAATGCCAATATGGTTAGCTCGCAAAAGTAACAAGAAGCTTGATTTAGCGAAACAGTTTAGTTTGGTTTATGTTGAGGATGCGTTTTATACCTATTGGTGAAATGGCAGTTTATGCGAGCTAGGTTTTAGTTGAAATTGAATCAATATGATTAAAGAGCCAGGAGTCAGGAGTCAGCCATTTAAAATGGAATTGAAAAAAAGTAAAATGAAAAAATAGTAGTTGTTAGGCAGAAAGTATTTGTAATCAGCACAGTTAAATTTAATTAGTCATAAATTCAAAATAAACATCATAAATGATGGAATCAAAAGTAAATAGTATTGTTCTATTATTGTTATTTTATTTTTTTGATTCGAACGTATGAGCAAATGAGAGCGATAAATGAAGTTTATGCAATTCGATGGATATCTGATAAGTCAGGATTGGCTTTAGTACCTGAAAACCAAAATGAATTTGTATACTCGATGGTTTAGGCGAGATAAAGCACAAAGTTTGTTTTGATTAAAGTGAAATTCAAGAAATTGATGGAATAAAAAAAACCCCCCCCATCAAAATATATTGCGTAGGAAATGCAAAAAAGTGCAAAAATTCATTGTGGAAAATTATTTGGCAATTTATTTAGTTACAGGAATTCGATTTTATCCTTTTTTTTACTTGGTTTTAAGATAGAGGTACTTTCTGTCTGATAAAAAAAAAGTAACTCGAGTTAAACTAACTAGAACTTTTTAAATTTAAAAAGCAATACAAAGTTAATAAACCCGGCTTGATTCAAGGAAAATCAAGTAAATATATATATTAGAACTGTAAGAAAATCTTATCACACAACAAAAACGGAACGAAACAAAACAAAACAAAAAAACATGTCTGTATTTGAAACTGGACCAGGGTTGTCAAAGAAGCAAAAGCTAGTGACAATAATAGGTAATTAATTGCCCAGATAGCATAAACAAATAAACTTATTGTTAGTATCGCTGTTGCTGTTGCTACTACTGTTGCTACTTCGGCTATTGCCGTTGCTGTTGCTACTTTGGCTGTTGAGCCTATTTTGTGGTATACAAGGGTGGAGGGTAGTGTCTGGCGTGATAACAGCTTTGCCAGAATATCCTAGAATACCTGACCGTAGAAGGGGGAGGGGAGGAAGGGGCTTTAGTTTTGAAAGGAGTTACTTGGTTGTTGGTACAATAGCCAGCTTTGCAAATAAATATTTTGTGAGAGTATTTATGAAACCAGCATCAAGCACGGAAAAACAGCTAGCAAAGTATTAACAGCAAAACGAGAAAATTTACTAACTCCTTTTTTTATTTTTAACTAATGCTTTTGTCGGGACTTTTAAATGTAGTATTCGGAGCTTCCGGGGATCTAGCCAAGAAAAAAACATTCCCTGCACTTTTCGAGTTATATAAAAACCACTTGCTGCCTAAACAAACACGAATCATAGGATATGCAAGAAGTAAACTGAGCAGAGAAGAGTTTGTTGAAAGAGTGGTACTGCACATTAAAGAGAAAGGAAAGGTGGTTGATGACTTTTTGTCGGTTTGTAAATACGAGTATGGAGGGTATGATAGCGCAGAGGACTTTGTCAGACTGCGTAAATCGGCAGAGGTTGATGAAGAGGAGATGCAAAGGCTGAGCGAAGGAATCAACAGGGGGGTTGAGAGAATATACTACTTGGCACTTCCACCTACAACATTCGTCCAAGTTGCTGGAAGCATCAAGGCCAACTTGTATGACTCCAAGCTCATTAACCATGTGGTTATTGAGAAGCCATTTGGATCTGACCGTGAGTCTAGCAAGATACTAGGAGACCAGATCTCCGAGTACTTTACTGAAAGTGAGATTTTCAGAACTGACCACTACCTGGGCAAGGACATGGTAAAGAATCTGATGGCTTTGAGATTCGCAAATACTTTCTATGATGCAATTTGGAACAAGAACTATATTTCCAATGTGCAGATAACGTTCAAGGAAAAAATCGGAACAAACGGCAGAGGAGGGTACTTTGACGAGTTTGGAATCATCAGAGACGTTATGCAAAACCATCTTATGCAAGTCCTAAGCATCATTGCCATGGAGCCTCCAAAGTCGCTGAACGCCGAAGATGTCCGCGACTGCAAAGCCGAAGTGCTAAGATACATCCCACCAATTGAGTTGAGCGAGACTTTGCTTGGCCAATACACAAAGTCTCTTGATGGATCTGAGCCAGGCTACCTTGACGACAAGACGGTAAGGCCAGGTTCAAACACACCTACCTATGCCATTTCAGCACTGCACATCAACAATGACAGATGGCAAGGCGTTCCATTTATCATGAAGGCTGGTAAGGCACTTGAAGAGGCCAAGGTGGTTATCAGAATCCAGTTCAAAGACCTTCCATACAAGCTGTTCCCAAACATGGCAAGAAACGAGCTGGTTATCCGAGTCAGTCCAGCAGAGGCCATCTACATCAAAACCGTAGTCAAGGAGCCAGGACTTTCGAACAACATTGCTTTAAGCGAGCTGGACTTGTCGTACAGAGAAAGATACAGCCACGCCATTATCCCTGAGCCCTACTCCACACTGATCCTTGATGTTATTGGCGATGACCACTCCAACTTTGTCCGTGCCGATGAGCTAGACGAGTCCTGGCGTATTTTCACACCATTGCTCAAACGCATCGAAAACGAAAACATCAAGCCACTGCCATACGCTTACGGAACAAGAGGCCCCGAGGGCGAGTCTGAGTTCTGCACCAAGTTTGGCGGCTATGTAAAACCCGATCTTGAGTATAAGTGGATTTCCCCCGCCTCAAAGATCTAAACGCCAGACTTATTTGCACAGACACACCATTGGCGCTTACCATCCACACAGCTCTTTGTCTTGCATAGCTGGGATTTTGGATGTATTTCTTGCTTTATGTTTTAAAATTACATTTTTATAAAAGGTAGCAAATGTAGTATGGTCTTTTATTTGTTTATTCTTATGGGTCCAATTGTTTCTCTTTCTTTTTAACTAGCTCAATTAGATCCACACTTGCTCACTATTGCTTTAGTCCTTCAACATGAATAAACAAATATATAAATGCTACACAATACTTGACGCTACACAATGCTTAGCGCTACACAATGCTTGATTCTTGGGATCGGAAACCCGGAAGCCCGGAATAAATTCAAACATGTTCGAGAGAATACTAACATATCATGGCGACAATACCATTATAAACCGGCTATTTAAATATCTTGAGCACACTGTTAAATCTAAACTCTAGCTGGTAAAGTATCTTTACCAATAATTTTGTAAACGGGCCACACTTTTTAAAGAGATGGGTAATCGATACAATATTTATAGCTTAACTTGTTGAGAGTTTGTTCTGTAATTTTCCAGTGTAATTTTTTAAATTTCAAGTATTCTTTGCTAAGCAAACAGTTCTGCATCCAGAGGTTCACTCAATGAAATAACAATATCAGTTTCATTAAAAATGTCCCATATACTCAACCACCCGTCACCCTTGGTGTGTGTGGATATAAGACTAAGGCGATATGGTCATAGAACAGGCTATATTACCAGGTAATCATCCTCTATTGTTTCAAAAAAAAGCGAATTCTATCCATTTCAAAGCGCAAGTTAGGTGCTGCTGAACCTTGTCATTTTTAGGAACATATCGCTTCCCAAACGTGATCTATATTTGTGGATATGTCATTAATGTTTATTTCTTTTAATAAACACCTAAGATCGCAACCAGATCGGACTTGCTATCATCAGTTTTCTGCACATTTTCTCTTATCATCGTTGTGCTGATCGGGCAATTAAGAAACAGCACACGAGAAAAATACAGTTTCGTGAACCAAAAGCCATTAAATAGCTGCAACAAATAAAAACCCAATAGTCAATCCAATAAACTCCGCTTAATTTTCTTTTTTTATTTGCGGGCTTTTGAAATCTTCAAATGTAAAAGTGAGGAAAAAAAAAAGTTTATTTAATAGTTTGCTCAACTATTAGCATATTTTTTTATATTGAAATAACTGCAATTATTCTAAAACACCTTCATTCGATCCTTTATTT
Source organism: Capniomyces stellatus (assembly GCA_001661515.1). Lineage (NCBI taxonomy): Eukaryota > Fungi > Kickxellomycota > Harpellomycetes > Harpellales > Legeriomycetaceae > Capniomyces > Capniomyces stellatus. The sequence goes on from LUVW01000039.1 coordinate 59,403, forward strand.
TTATTGTTTCTTTCTTCAAACGCCCAGCGCCCAGTCCTTTTACCACACTGCCACCAAGAAAATAGAAATACTCTTTCAGCACCAATAAATACATACATAGAAGCTCAACATGGGTAAAAGGAAATCAGCAAAGAAAGTAGTCAAAAGGATTCAGCCCAAATTGGACAAGGTCTTTGATTGTTTGTTTTGTAGTCACGAAAAGTCTGTCTCGGTAACAATGTAAGCAGCACTTTGCCAATCAATCTGTATATTTTTGTGCATTTTAGCCTGTGAATATGAGCATTTTAATCGCTAAACCACGCACTTTCCCAATACTCGTTACAAAACGAGGGATTTGGGATGAGTTTTGAGCACAAAACAAGTTTAAAGCTTTTCCGCACACCTGAAAATAGGGACAAGGAACATAAAGTTGGCCACTTATCCTGCAAGATTTGCTCGGCTAATTATCAAGCAGCAATTAACCGTAAGTTGCCAATCTTTTTTTATTTATTGAATCGAGCTACTAAACATTTATTTCAGTTTGAGTACCAATGAAATGCGGAAATCATACTAGGAAAGACGGTATTAATATCTGTTGGATGTAATGTAAACTGCGATTTAGATTTAAGCGCGCCAATCGATGTCTATAGCGAATGGATTGATGCTTGCGATGAAGCGAAGCGGATAGAAGCGGAGGGCGGTGAACCAAATGGAAACAACGACAACTTTTTTGGAAGCGAGGACGAAGACGAGGCCCGAGATTCTGACGATGTTAAAGAAGTAAAACCCCGAAGGAATTATTCAGAGGATGAGGTTGATGACGAAGACGATGATGAAGACGGTTATTAGATCCTAAACAAAACCTGGCACTCTGCAGATTTAAGTATAGCCGGTCTCAGAATAATTTACATACGCGTAGAGTGCTAGTTGGACCAGCTTTGTGGTAATCACTACCATCAATGCTTTATTTTTTTTGTTTTTTTTTGTTTTGCTTTTTTTTCCTTCTTAATCTACATTGTTTAGTTTACTTTCGCTGCAAGTATATTTTGATTTATTTTATTCTTCTTATACCACTATTTATTCCAAAAAGATCTGTTTATTTTTGTGAGATCTGTTTACTTTCACAGAAATACAAATGCCACTGCTGGCGTTTCCAACCTTTCTATTACAGTGTCTTAAAGACAGCATAAACAAATATTTACACTTGTTTCTTTTGACAGAGTTTTTTTTTTTTTTAAAAAAAAAACATACAAGTGGCTCAAATTTAAAGTTAATTTAGTATACACAAGAAAAAATGGCTGGTCACAACAAGCACATCAGCAACGCATCTCTTCCTACAGAATAGTAGTCTGTTATTTTGGTCTTCACCGTAAACCCTAGAGACAAGTACACGTGGACTGCAGCCTTGCGTTCAGCATCAACGTGGAGCTGGCAGCGGCTGATGGAGCTTGTCAGTGGGAAATGGAAGTCATTGTTGTCGAACAGTGGATTCGAGTTGACAATGTACCTACTAAATGCGCACTTTACATAATCCTTGTCCATTTTTTTGTCGATGTTCTTGGCCAAACCTTTTTTACTTAATTTCTTAGGGTTAACCGGCCTCAAGCCCAGCCAGTTTGGTTCGATTACCAAGCGAAACCTTGTACAAAGCTTCTCTATCGCGTCTTTCTGAACAGACTTCAACAGTAGGCTTTGCTCAACCGAACACATGGCAGTGCCGTATATAGAGATCAGAACAGTAGAAAGAAGCAACTTACAAACACCTAGATTGTTATAGTTAGGATCCACGCACACTTTGGACAGCTTGCTTGTATTTTCCTTGTTGCTGTTGTAGAATATAGCGTATCCAATTATTTGAAAGTTGTGCTGAGACACACTGCTACCGTTTCTGGCTGATCCGTCATGTCTGGATGCACCAGTGGCCGTTTTAGAGCTTGGTTTCAGTGGTTTGCATGTATTATTGTGCTCATAAATAGAGTCGTTGGTTTCATTATTTTCAGACGGACTGCTGTTGGGACTGGTGTTGTCTAGCTTGATGACAGCGTATACCAGGTTATTTGTGTTTTTTAGTTCTGTTTTGATTTCCATCGCTTCGGATTTGGGAAACACTTTTCGTTCCAGGGCTTGACAACTGTTTATAATGTCGTCGTTGTTAATCTCGAAGGGTAGGTCTTTGGAAAAGGTTAGAAGTATGTTGTTTGGCTTTACCAGTATAATGAACATGTTAGGGAGTTCCAGATCCATATTGGGGTTATTATATACAATTCTAGTTTGGAAGCCTTGATTTGATTATGTATATCGAAGAGAAAGAAAAGCAACAACAAGGGTTTTCAAGTAAAACTCGATTTTACAAGTGCTGTCCGATTACTTTAAAAAAATAGCGAATGACTTTTTTTATTTTAATTTTGTCTCGCTCTAATTTTTTTTAGATAAATCGAAAAAGTGAAGAAAAAAAAATACAAAGTTGGTAATAAATTTTTAATATAATCATGGTTGGTTTGGGTTTACTGTAACTCGAGTATAGCAGGATATATTGCAGTTGGCGTGATAAAGAGCACTTAACAGGGTGGCTAGTTAACCCAAGTGTACTGTTGAAACTGCGTCAAAGCTGAGCAAACATATTATTCACCATAATGGTTTTAGGGCCAGGTTTGGTATTCTTGCGCTTCAGTCCAGAAATTAGGAGGTTGATATTTGGTTGTAAGGCCGAAACGAAATGAGTTGATTGTAAAAAAACAACGCAGCCAATTGAAAAAAAGAAATTCGCGTTAGTTGAATGTAAGGATCAAATAAGATTATGAATATAGAGTTCATTGACTTTTTCAAGCAATAAAAACAAAAAAAAAAAAATAGAATTGGAGGTTCAAAGAACAAAGAAAAAGTAAATAATGGGGTTCAAGTTCTTTTAAGCAAGTATATAAAACAGGGCAAAAGGCAGAAAGCAGAGACTATAATAAAAATAAAATAGAAAAGAGAGAGATAGAGAGGTGCGAACAGAAATGACCAAAGGAACAGAGTTTGAAAAAGTTCTAAGCCAATCCGGACTTTTCATTGAGGAAAATGGGCTTCGAATAAGTAAGGAAAAGCAAACAGGCCAAAAAAAATAAAACAAAAAACACGATTCTGATTTGTGTTTGGAGATTGAATAAATAGCAGTGGAGTAGCTTTGATGTTCTAAGTTTGTTGAGAAATAATTGTCAATTGTAGGCGAGGAGCAAGTGTTGGTTAAAGAGAAGCTTCGAGTAGAGCTTGAGGGAATGGACAATGTTGACGATTTTGTGCTGGAATTGACAGAGTATATAAAGAGCGAGACAAATTTAGACAAGTTCCTAGAAAGATTAGTCGTTGGGCAGGATTCAGAAGACTTGAGGTAGGTTCGAAAAACAAGCAGATAATGTTGAATTGCCGAGTCAGGAAGCAAAGTACTAAAGAGAGGTGATTTTTTGGGTGGAAAAAAAAAATAATGAGTAGAAATGTGGGGAGTGTGAGAAAGGACAGTGGAATGAGAATGTTGCTAGGGATAGATATTGTGCAAAGAGAGCTGTTGGATATGTTGATGGAAATGATACCAGAGTATGCAGAGGATAATGAAGGGTAAGAGTGGTAGAGTTGGAAAGGAAAGCTTTGAATTGTTGAGAGCAAAAGTGGTGGTGGAGAGGGAAAAAAAAGAGAAGCCAAGGAATGGCGATAGAGATAGAAATAATAGAGTTGGAATGGTTGTAAAAGTAGGGATGGCAAAGAAAGTAAATCGAAGAAGATTTTGGAGCAAATGAGGTGGCTGGACTACATTGTAGACTCAAGTTCGCTCTGTGAAAAGTATATGGAGGTAAACGTTAAATTGAATAGAACTGAGAATTATAGAGTAGTGGTGAGATGGGTAGAGGATATCTGTTGATGCACAAGAACGTAAGACAAAAGGAGGGGGGGGTGGGAATACGAGAATGTTTATTGAAATGTGGGTCTGTATGGGGTGGGTGATAAAACAGGTGTTGGAAATAGTTCCAGAAAAGTTGCAAAGAGAAATGTTGGGTAGTTTGTCAGAGATAATAAGCGATTCAGAGCATGAGAGGGTGGCAGAGTTGTTAGTGGAGCTGATGAGCGGGAGTCCTCAACTGTTGGTGTCGATATTGGATGCACTGAGTAGTATAAGTAGCAGCAATGAGACTGAGGTAAGTAGACAGAATGGCGGATGGATGACAATTTCGTGGGTGCTGACAAAGCAGGGAGTATAGTTAGTTGGGGTTAATAGATAGTTAATAGAGGAATTTGAGTTGAAACTGGATGTTTAGAGGCAAGCACAGAGTAAAGCGATGGGGATGATACGGTCTTCAAGCACAAAAGACTTGCCAGCGATAATAGGATACTTGATGCAGACGACAAATGAGCTGAAGGACACGGCTATGCAGGTGATAATAACAACAGTAATGGTACTAGGAAAGGGGAGGTGAGTAGATAACTAAAATGGATTATGGTGGTGGATGAAATAGGTGATAAAGGCAATAAGGAAGGGAATAAGAAAAGAGGCGGTAAAGAACGAGTGGGATAGTCTGGTTGGTGGAGGAGGATACGAGAACAAAAGCGACTTGGAGCTGATATTTGGCAAGTGCTAATAAAGATGGATTGGTTTGTAGAGAAAGGAGAACTGAATGGCAGAGTAACGAGTGGTAAAAATATTGAATAGAGTCAGTGAAGCGAGGAATACAACAGAACGTGAATATAAGAAGCGAGTGGCTAAGCTTGATTTTGGAGGACGTGGAGCTGGTAAGTAAACAATGAGGTGCGTGGATAGGGCTAAATGTAGTGCGGACTACTGACAGATATAATGTTGGTTGGTGGAGAATGTAGAGACCAGAGGATAGCTTGGATATGTTTGGTATATTTGTGATGTATGGGATAAGGACCAGCAAGAAGAAGGCAGAAATAGGGTATAGACACATATGCAAAAAGTACCAAGGCAAGGACGTAATAAACCAGCGAATGGTGGTTCAGAGACTTTACCCAGGAATTTACCAAATGTAGGTTAAATATAATGGCTGAAAAGATGGGCATATAAACAATAAAAATGGGAAAGAGCAGTAAATAAAAATAAGAGGGTGGGGGTGATATTGTGGGGTGATGAATAGGATGTTTGGGCAGATTATTGGGATGATTGACCAGGTTCTTGGGGTTAGTTTGGTTGGGAGTTGTGTAAATAACATTACAAAGTATTTGGCAGAAATGTTGTTCAAGTATTGTGGAGACTTTGAAAGACAGGTTAGTGCACAAATAAAAAAGCAAATAGATAGAAAGTAGAAAAATGAAAAGTAGTGGTAATGGTGACGAAGAGTGGTATAATTGAATTGAATTGATTGGATTGATTGGATTGATTGGATTGATTGAATTGATTGATTGGCTGATGGGATGGGTGTGTGTGTGTGTGTGTGTGTGTGTGTTTATAGGGGGTTATTAATGGGATTACGGCATTGATTGGGAGTGGGGAGGCCAACTCAACGCAGACAGGGACATTGATTCTGTACAGGTTGGCAGAGACACAGGGAGAAAAGTTGCGGCAGTTTGTTCCATTTATCAAGGGATTGTTGGATTATTTGGATTTGATGTCATTGGAAAACTCTAGAAGAATATTTGACACGTTGTCAATATTATCACAAACGGTAAAAATAATGACGATAATAACCAGTAATAGGTGGTTAATAGTTGGTGGTTTGTAAATGAGAAATAGTAAATGAGAAATAGTAAATGAGAAGTAGTAAATGAGAAGTAGTAAATGAGAAAAGGGATTAATGTATTGGTAGAGTATTGGGGGAGGATCGCTGGGAGACGAGATGCATATATACATAAGGAAGCAGTTATCGAGTGTGCAGCCAGTTTACAATGCGGCAGGAGTTGTGGGGGCGATTTCATTGTTGAAGGTGCTAAACAGGAACCCAACGGAACAAGAAGAGCAAGAATCATTTACACAAGCATCAAGTAATAATAAAAAGAAAAAGAATTAATAGTGTAGTTTGTAAAAAATAGATGGAATGTAATTGTAAAAAATCGATAGCGTAGATTGTAAAAATAGATGGATTGTAATTGTATTGTATAGGTTCAAGAGTAGCAAATAGGGCAGAGTCAACAAAGACGATTAAAGAGTCGGTGATGATACTTCAGATGTTGATTGATGCAGGGAAGCATCGGTCGTGGGAGTTTCTTTCAATGGCGTATGACGAGTTGGCGATGTTTGTTGAGCAGGCGAGTAGTGTGGGTGGTGGAAAGTATACGATCCATGCACAATTGTTGGTTTGGCTGTCGGAAAACGTGGCTAGTTTGTTTGCAGAGGCATTTCTGAGCAGTAGTGAGGATGTTTGCGAGAGGTATGGAGGTGGTGAAGAAGGTAGTAGTCAATCCGTAGTCGAGTTGTTTCCACTGGATAAGGTAAAAAATAAATAATAATAAACAATAATAAACAATAATAAACAATAATAAACAATAATAAATATTAATAAATAAATAATAATAAATAATAATAAATAAAAAATAATAAATAAATGATGAAAATAGGAGTCTAATGTGGGAATTGATTTGGTGAATATTGTTTCGCAAGAGGGGCAAGATGAGATTCAGAGAGCGTTGATGGACAATTCAGTTGGGGGAGGAGGCAAAAGTAGGATTAAGGGGAAGGCAGCGTCGATAGTATGTCCGTTGTTCCGGCTGATGCAGGAATGTGAGTCAAGGACAAGTTCGTTGCAGGAAATCGATGCGGTGTTGGAGGGGTGGGTGATTCTGGCGGGGCCAAAGACGGATGGGCAGGGAGTTGGGCGAATAGACACAGAAGAAGAGTTGGAAGAGTACATTGAGCAGGTTGTGGCAATGTCGGTTGGGTTCAGAATGAGGGTGGCATCGGGGTTGTTTATGGCAGCAAACTGGTACAGAGAGTTGATTGGAGGATTTTGCAAGGACCAAAGCAAGAATAAAAGCAGTGAGAAGCAGAATCAAGAGTTGATAGACAAAAGTCTGGTGAGGCTGAACCAGCTGGCTTTAGTTGAAAGGAGTCTTGGAGCAGTTGTTGAGAGTTTGGGGAAGGGAGTGGTGTTTAATGCACTGGAATTGGGACTGGTGACGCCAATTGGGTGTGTGAGAAAGAGCCAATCGCTGAGCAGCAAACCAAACTTCAGTACAAGTGGCAGGACAAGTGGAGGCGTGGAGATATCAAAGCTGGGCCAGCCAATAACAACCAACAGCAGTTTGAGTACAGGAGGAAAAGGGGGAGAAAAGGGAGGGAAAGGAGATGAATGTGGGGATTGGAGAGTTTATTTGCGGCAACTTCCTATTTCAGCATTCCGATTTATAATCGAGTCAAGTTTAGATGAGAAAAGTATGAATCACGTGACAAGGGCAGGACTGAGGGTGTTGTTGCAGGAGTTGGTGGTTCTGGTGTACTCGGTAGACGTGTCGAGTGTGTTCAAGACTTATGCAGATGCAGCACAGTGGATGGACGAGTTGGTACCTGGACTGCTGAGACATCTACAGGCAGTACTGGACAATAAAAATGAAAATAATGAAAATGAAAATAATGAAAATGAAAATAATGAAAATGAAAATAATGAAAATGAAAATGATAGTCTGATTTGCAGTCTGATTTACAAGTTGATTCTTGCGTTTTCTGGGCAGCCAAACCAGCTAAGCGTGACGTTTGTTTATGCAAATCCAAAGCTTGTAGTTGGGTCGATTGCAGTGTTCAGCAAGTCAACAGATGTACTGGACCTGCCATCATTGCCAACATCTATAGTTGCAGCACGAGCGTTTGACTACCTGTTTACTCTTGCAAGTTCAGCAGCTACATCCAAGTCCTGCATCAAGTCGTTGTTGCTGCTGATCAGTATCAAGGATCTGGCAATACAAAGAACCAGTAGTGCTAATAGTACCGATTCTGATTCGATGCTGTGTAGAATCGGGTTGTTGGCTCAAAAGAATTTACAGTCTGAATCCTCTGTTTTTACTCCACACGATCTTGACCTTTTGATTTCCCTTCACATCGATTACTGCCAAAATCCTGCCCAGCTACTACTCAACCTGGCCTCTAAAACCCTGCAAGCATTTCCATTTCCCCCCACACTAACCCAGGCCCAAAATCAACACCAAAATCAACACCAAAATCAACACCAAAATCAACACCAAAATCAACACCAAAATCAACACCAAAATGAGGACCAAGATGAGGAAAGTAGCCAGAATCTTATTGATTTACCCCACCACTACCCCACTCTCACTGCCAAATCACTGCCCCTCTACTTTAAAAGCATTCTGTCTGCCCTCTCAAGACAGTTTGTCACCGCGTCAATGTCCCCTGACTCACTAGCCGATGCCTTCAACCCTTTAACCAAGGCCTTCCACGCCATCATGATCCAGGCTCGGTCCTTATCTGAACACAACGGCGTTCTGGTCTCTGCCTTAAAAGCCAGTCTACACTGCACTGATTCCATTCTTAAAAAGGTTCTTCCACAGCTAGACCTTGTCTTTGCCATCAATAAACACCAAATCGTCAACTCTTTCTTTTTCTTGCAAAAGGCAACTCGAACTATGCAGGTAATATTAATAAATAATAAATAATAATACTAGTAATAAATAAACAATTAATAATAAATAATTAATAATTAATAATAAATAATTAATAATAATAACTTATCTATAGATTATTTGTGGTCATGCCAAGGTTCAGCGCGATCTGAGGCTCTCTGTTTTGGTCCCCAATGTCAGAAAGTCCCTTGAGGCTATTGTGCTGCGTGTCAAGGAACTGCTTGAAAACAACAACTTGATTTCCTCATTTGAACTCGGTTCTCTGCGCCACCGTGCAATAAACGGCGATATTGTCTCTTCTCAAATCCCAATACCCACCAACTCTACTAGAAATACTGCTTCCAAAAAACGCAACAGGTCCTCTGCCTTTTCCAATTCCAACTCTAACTCTAACTCTAACTCTAACTCTAACCCCTCTCAACACTCTGATAGTAACCATCCCAGTTCTGATGGGTCTGACGTTCAAGTTCCAATTGACGATTCCAACTCGGATTCCAGTCAAGTTTGATTGAGTTTCTAGTCCCTTCCCTTACTTTATTTTTATTTTACACTTTAATTTCATTCATGTGTAATGCTGAATTGGTTTGTATCGTAGGTGTACCTCGTTGATTGGCTTTGTTTCCCCACTGATTTGCGGGAAATATCCCCGAACTTTTTATTTATTTACTTATTTATCCGTTTCTTTTTGTACCTTCACTTTTTTTTTCTTTCAAAAAAAAAAAAAAAAAAATTTTTTTTTTTCCAACTATTAAAATACCTTTACTTTTTTTTAAAAGCCAAGCAACTAAACTGTTTTCTCACACTTGTAACTGTTATTAAAGTAATTCAGCCTGCATTTCATTCTTTTGTAAAGCAAATAACAAAACCATTTTACCTCATCATTAAAACTCGGCCTTTGTTTCGAAATAAAAAAAAAGGAACGAAAGGAAGGAACGAAAATAAAAAATAAAAGTAAATGAGTATATTTGACAAAGTCCTTTGCTAATTTAGAGTATTGTTTTTTTTTTTTTTTCTTTCTTATCTTTTCAACAATGATTAATGAACCACACAGCAACTATACAAACGGAGGCCTGACAACAAGGTTTGAAGAGTTTGAAACAATAGGCAAGTATTTCAACAACAATAACAATAACAACAACAACAACAACAACAACACTAGCTGTGTCAGTTGTGACAAGGTGGAATTGAAGGGTAGACAAGGAATAAAACAAGCTTTTTTTTTTTTTTTAAAAAAAAATGTGCTTTTAACCTTGTTGCTAATATCGTAGATTGGATTGACGAGTCAAGAAGGGAAAAGAAACGGGTGGCAGAGCTGTGGGAGGGGTTTGGGTTTAGGTCGTGGAAGTCGTGGTTGGTTTTGACTTATGAGTCGGGTCAAGTTTGGATAGTGGTGTTTTTAGTGGGTGCGGCGATTGGACTCAACACGGCGTTTATTTCGATTGCTACCGAGTGGCTGAGCGACATAAAGCTTGGGTATTGCAAGTCGAGCTGGTTTCTGAATGAAAAGTTTTGTTGTTGGGAGGAGTGGGATGAGTTTGGTTCTTGTTCTAATTTTGTCGAGTTTAGTGTGGGTATGTTTGGGAAACATTATTACCTGGTTGATTGGGCGTTGTTTGTTGTTTTTGGAACTTTGTTTGGTCTTGCAAGTGCAATTCTTGTAAAAACTTATGCACCTTATGCAGCCGGTTCAGGATTACCCGAGATAAAAACTATCTTGGCCGGTTTCTTCATCGACGGATTCATGAGTAGCTGGACCCTACTTGTAAAGTCTATTGGCCTTGCTCTTGCTGTCTCTTCAATGCTCAGCGTTGGCAAAGAAGGTCCCGCTGTCCATATGGGCTGCTGCATGGGTAATGTCATTTCCCAACACTTTTCAAAGTACAAAAATAACAGAGCCAAACAAAGAGAAATCCTGTCCGCTTCTGCTGCTGCCGGAATTGCCGTTGCATTTGGCTCACCAATCGGTGGTGTCTTGTTTTCAATGGAAGATATCAGTTACGTATTTCCACTTAAAACTCTTGGCAGATCATTTTTCTGTGCCTTGATAGCAACAACAACACTCCAGGTAACACTTTATTGTTATTGTTGTTATTGTTGTTATTGTTGTCATTGTTACTGATTACTATTACTAATTATTACTGATTACTATTACTGATATTTTCACTAGTTTATGAATCCGTTTAGGACTGGCAAATTGGTAATGTTTCAGGCTACCTATACAAGGCAGTGGCACTTTTTTGAGACGTTATTTTTTGTTATTCTTGGGGTGTTTGGGGGATTGACGGGGGCGTTTTTGACAAAATTCAACATTGAGGTTACAAAGTACCGTAAACGGGTGCTAAAAGACGTGCCGATTACAGAGGTGGGAGTGTTGGCGTTTAGTTCGTGCGCGATATTTTACCTGAACCCAATGACGCGAGCAGACATGGGCGAGTTGCTGAGCTATCTGTTCCAGGAATGCACGGATGGCAGCTGGGCGGGGCTGTGCGACCGGACAAAAAACGCGTCGCTGATCACGAGTCTGTTTTTTGCAACGTTGGTACGGTTTATTGGGACGGCATTTGCATATGGGAGCAAAGTTCCTTGCGGGATTTTTGTGCCTAGCATGGCGATTGGCGCGACTTTTGGGCGGATGCTTGGGATAGTTGTGCAAATGATGCACCGGGCTTACCCAGGAGCACTGATATTTTCACAGTGTTCGCCAGACACACCGTGCGTGACAGCAGCGACATATGCGTTTCTCGGGGCTGCGGCGGCGCTTACGGGAGTGACTCGGGTGACGGTGGCGGTGGTGGTTATTATGTACGAGCTGACGGGCGCGGTGACGTTTATAGTTCCAACTATGATAGTGGTTATGGTTGCAAAGATAGTCGCAGACTTTATCTCACCAGGCGGGATTTCAGAGCAGCTGATTGCGCTGAATGGGTTGCCTTACTTGGAGCACGAATCTAAGCCAATCAATTCGCTGATTAGTGCGATTATCAGACACACACCAGTAGTGATTCCGCAGACTGGCTGTTCAATCAACGACTTGAGCAGCCTGGTCAGAACCAACAAGTTCAGGGCGTACCCAGTGGTAAACAACGTTGAGGACATGCAGCTGGAGGGGCTGATTGACTCGGCGACGCTAATGGAAACGCTGGACAGTTTTATGGTGCGGAATGATGGGTACTCGGTTGACCAGTCGACGCTGGTGAGTTTCAAGCGAGACTCGAGTCGGTTTGCGGGAAATGTGGATAGGCAGTCCAGCAGCGGAGTGGGCGAAAACAACGTTATTAACCTGTCAAGTATAGTGGACTTTACGCCAATAGCAGTGCAGTCAAACACATCAACAGAAACAGTGATGGATGTTTTCAAGTCAATTGGACCACGAGTGATTTTGATCCAGGCACACCGGGGCAAACTGGTTGGGTTGGTAACACACAAGGACATATTAGCAGTTAAAATCCAAAACGAACACAATAACTGACAATAGTAGTTTAGTTGTATTAATTTTTTTTTTTTTTTTTAATAGAAAAAGACTAGTAATATGGAGAAAAAAAAAGACTAGTAAAATGAAATAATAAGAGAAATTATTTATTTAGAGTCTGAAATGGAACGGACAGCATAGAGTCTAGTGATGGCAGGACCGCAAGTCTGGGTGGTTTGTTTGGATAAAGTGTGGAGTTGGGAGATGTTGAGCAGGGCGTTTAGTCTTCCTGGTTCGTTGTGGACTCGGAACATTTTGTCAAGATCCTTTTCAGAGTCCTCGGGAAGAAGTGGGTAACCGCTGGCGAGTCTGTTGGCGTTTTCCTGAGCTTTTCTGGCAACAAAAGCTTGTCTTTTAGTGTTTTCTTTGGCAGCGCCTCTTTGCCAGTACATCCACGAGTTGGCGTCTTGAATGTAGTCATCGATGCACTCAGACATCAGATCCATGTGCTTTTCCAGCGATGAGAGTGGCTGCAGGGAAAGCAGGCCTGGATCTGGAACTGTCAGGTAATCTGTAGTTATGTTGGCTTCCTCGCCTTCTTCGTCGCTGATTCTCTTGTTCATTTGGTTAATTGGTCTTTTCAGCTGTTCTCTTGCCTTTTCCACGCTCTGGTTGCTTGCAATTGGTGTTTCCAGTTCCTGCAGTAACACCTTCATCAATGACAAACACTTTACTGAAACCGTCAGTTCTTCGTAAATGTTTGAAAAGTTGAGTTTTGACTCGATTATACTATTTTTTTTTTTCCAAATAACAAGAATAAATAAATTAATTGATAAAAATTCTTCGTTTTAGTACTTGATTACATTGTTCTATAATTATACTGTTAAACAACTTACTCTTTTGTTGAAATGTCCTTCTTTTTGCTCAGTTCAAGATAGTTGTCGCTCAGCTGGAATGCCCGCAGTGAAAATGCTCCTTGTTCCGACCTCTCAACATCGTGAACCAAAACAATTGCCTTGCTAGTCGAGCTCTCTTGGTACGCTACTTGCATATCAAGATACGAGCGCTGCATAAAGCTGCCCATTCGTGTTGAAAAGTACCATCCAATCAGATTGCTCTCCATGTTTACCTCTTGCAAAAAGTTCATCATTTCAATCTGGTAATTTGTTTCTATTAACCAACAAAAATAATACAAGTAATTTAAATTAACAAAATCTTTCCTTATTAATCTCCAACCCTAACCCTCTCTTTGATTCAATCTGTTCTATTCGCCAAACTTTATTCCTTCTTTTGGTACTTGCCATCATCTTCTGATCCAAACTGTGCTGGAACTGGGAACGAGTTTGTCACTTCAACAACCCCATTTACTTCCAACCCTACTACTTGTCCATTCACTGTATGTGGGAAATGTTCTTTGGCGTGTTTGATAATCTTGAATGCAACCTATTTATTACCATCAATGTTGTCCATCAGCTTTTTTTTTTTTTTTTTTTTTTTTTTTTTTT
>LUVW01000039.1:86477-98178 GCA_001661515.1 Capniomyces stellatus
TTTTTTTTGGATAACAGAGACTTTCATCTTTAGTCTCCTCCTCCTCAAGTAACTTTTCCACCAGCTTTTTTCGGGCTGAAATGTGAACAAAGTCAGAATTTGATGAGCTCTGGTAAAAGTTGACATAAATAGATTCATTTAGGGTGATTTCTCTAGCATCTTCCCACTTGCAATAGTCAAGTAGAATGTGCTATATTGTTTTTGGATGTCTCTTATTGTACATTGGGCAGTATTCTTTGTACTTGGTGTTTATAAAGCGGCTGTTTGCTAGTCTTTCTGAGTTCGAAACACATCCGATTCTTATTTTTCTTATTTCTTTGATTCCTTCTGAAAATAGTCAGGTGTGTTAAAAGTATCCTAGCATGTATGCTTGATAATAGAAAAGTGGTGACATATAAAACCACAGCCAAATTCTGAGTGGCAAAGAGAGGAATGGTGTTGGTTGATTATTGTCTTGTTGGGGAATCTGAATTTTCTCGGTTTGGTACATGTCTATTTATACCGAATATAAAGTGTGATTGTTCGGATATGTACAGTTTAGAAAATATAGACTGAATGATGTTTAGCTTTCGGTAACACTTTATAAAGCTGATCAGGTGTTTACAAGTGTAGACATCGTCGCCATGGCAATATCAAGAATAATATAATAAGCCAAAGCCATCCATTGAACCCACCCAACAACTGCCCCCCCAAACAAAACTTTAGTAGTAGATTGTGGAAAGTTGGTGCTGGTTGAAACCGAATAAATGGCATAAACTTGTTTTATTGTTGGATTCCAAGCAGACCCAACTTTATTGAAGCTGCAAGCGCAGGTGCATGGATATCCAAGTGTATGATTAAAAACAAATAACCAAGCCGTGTGTCCCCCCCAGCAATTCTCAATAACGACCAATAAACAAAAAATAAAAAATCAAAAGTGGATTTGTGATATTAGAGTTGTAATTGGAATAATAAAGTTGGTTATAGTGATTAAAAGAAGAAAAATAAAAACTTGGAAAATAAATAAAATAAGAGAGAGAAAAGGAAAAAAAAATATGAAATTAGAGTAATGAAAAGAAAAGAAATAAAAATGGGGAGGAAAGTTAGTTAAAACTTGGATTTGACTTTGGAGGAAACAGAGAATCTGATACGTTTGTTGCTGTTTTCAGAGTTTTTGCGTTGTTTTTGGCGTTTTTTGGAGAGATTTTTCTTGTCTTTGATGATGGCAAAGAGTTTGGGGTTAGAAATGGCCAAGTTGGCTTTTCTTTGTTTGCGTCTGTCTTTGTTTGAAGTGAGTTGGTTGTGAATTGATTGGTAGGTAATAGAGTAGAGAGAAGTTCCGACTTGTGATTGGAAGAGAGCGATGATTTCAGCTAAAAATTCACCGTTTGAAGCGGGATTATTGTTGTTTTCGGTTGAAGTTGGGGTAGCTGAAAAGTGGTTGGGTTGGTTGGAGTAGATTAGATTGGATTTGTAGATTGGAGTAAGAAGAGTTTGGAGGTATGTGGAGGCCAAGTCTCTAGAAATCAAAGGGGTTAGCAAAGCGCAGTAGAGCTGGAAGATGAGGTGACGTTTTGTGTAGTTGTTTGGAGATTTGATGAGTTCGTAGTTTGATACCCTGGTGGATTTTCTCAGAAGCCAAGTGAATGATTCGTCTAAAGGAATTTTGGATAGGTAGTTGATATTTGAATCGTCAGTTTCATCCATTTCATCATCATTGTCATCATTGTCATTGTCATCATTGTCATCATCGTCGGTGTTGTTGATTTCGTCATTGTCGTTTTCGATTTCGATTTCGTTTTCGGAATCAGAACTAGAACTAGAACTAGAATTAGAATTAGAATTAGAGCCAGAATCAGAGTCGTTGTTATTGACAGAGTTTGACTGGCTTGATGGTTTGGATTTGATAGGTTTGGAATGGTTGGTGGTGGAAATAAAGACTTTGGAGATGAAAAAGAGGTTTTTGACGATTTGAGAGCCGTACTTTAAGTCGAGGTTGGGGCTGTTTAAAAGGACAAAACAGTTGTTGGCGATGAATTTGAGGTTGTCAAAGGAGCAAAGCAGAGAGGGGATGAGGTCGGTATTGGTAGTGGGGGATGAAGAAACAAAGAGTTTCTGGGAGATAGGAAGAGAGTTGTACTCGGAGATGATGTCGTAAATATCGATTGAATCAAAAGTTGGTTCGGGATTGGAGGAGGGATTGGAGGTGAATTGGGTGGAGTGGATAGTGAGATTTTTGGGGGGAGTTGAGAGAAAAGAGAGGATTTGAGAGTCGGATTGTAGAGAGGAGAGTTCAGAGGACTTGAAGTAGGAGCCGATGATGCGGGAGGAGGTGGACCTGACCCATTGATGTGGGTAGGTGGAGGAGGCAAGAACAAGTTGCCAAATAAAGGAGACGTTCTTGAGGAACATGGAATCGGAGGACGAGTCGAGAGAGGATTTGGAAGAGGGGTTGGTTAGATATGAGGCGTGGGGAGAGGCTAGAAGCTTTTCAAGAGAAAGTAGGGACAAGTAGAGGTGTTTCCATAGGTAAGTTGGGGGAGAGTCGGAGTTGGACTTGAGTGGGGCGTTTGATTGAATGAGGGAAGAGATGTTGAGGGAAAAGTTTGGATACTCGGAGGATTTCCAAAAGAAGGAGGGGAGGGAAATGGCAGCGAATAAAGAGTTGATGATTTGTTTGATTTGGAGGTTGGAAAGCAGGCAGGAAGAAGGGTTGGGGGAAGAGAGGAGGGAGTCGATGATGATGCCAAAGGTTTGGAGGGAAGCGATCCAGAGTTTGAAGTTTGGAGGAGAGTCTGCCGAGTTGGGGTTGGAGTGGAAGTGGGCGATTGGGTTAGAGGACCAGAGAAGAAGGAGGTCGAAGCAGGAGTTGAAGGAAGGAGAATCGAGTCTGAGGAAAAGGTTGGAGAGGAGGTGGGAGGCCATTTGGCGGTTGTCAGAGTTGGAGTCGTTGACCTGGACGAGGATGATTGAGACAAAGAGGTTGAGGTAGATATCGGGTTTGAGGAGGAGATCGTTGGGGAATTTGGAGATGATGAGGTGGAAGATGTCAAGAACAGCAGCACGGCCAATATCGAGTTGGTAAGAGTTGGCATTATTGGTGAAGAAGGAAATGTAATTGGCGATTTTCTGGTGGCCAAGTGGGTAGTCCATGAGGAAGTTGAATAGGATGGCGGTAGATTGTTGGCGAGAAACTTTGCTGTAGCTGGTGATCATGATTTGTTTGATTGAGTTGTCGATTAGGTCGTAGAGGGATGGGGAGATGAGGCGTTTAGCAATGATTTGTTTGAGGAGGTTGAAGCAGATTGATGAGGTTGTTGGGGATTCGATGTTTGAGGAGATCAAGGAGATTAAAAAGTCAAGGGAACTTTGTGAGAATAGAGGAGAGGGTTTGGAAGTAGAAGAAGAGGAGGAGGAAGGGTTGAGAGAGTTGGGGGAGTTGGAGATGATTGCGGCGAGAAGGTTAATTGCCATTTTGTTAGTTTGAGAGGAAATGTCAGAATTGGATTTAAGCAAGTTGATGCATTTCTTTGTAATAACAGGAGAACCAGCAAGTAAAGAAGGAAGGTTGAGGCGGATGAGTTTAGAGAGGAGTTTCATGGCAAGAACAACGACAGAGTCAAAAGGACTAAACAAGCAGTTGCCAACAACATCAACAAAGGGGTCAAGAAGAGATAGGGTTAGAGGCAGGGAAGTGTTTAGTTGGTTGGTTTTAATTGAGGAAAGAACGACGGCAATTCCAAACTCGGCAAAGATATAAGTGAATGACGAATTGGATTTAGTGTCAGTTTTAGTTGTAGTGGTTGTATTGGTTGTTTTAGTTGTAGTGGTTGTATTGGTTGTAGTGGTTAAGGTTGAGGAGAATATGAGGGCGTGACAGATTTTGCAGAGGGTTTTTGGGTCAAAGGAAGCGTTTTTAGAGATTCCGTTTGCAATTGAGAGAAGGAGGTCTTGGACAGAAGTGATGAGTTTAGGGTTAGATTTAGCGGAAGCGAGGATGAGATCGCGGAGAGGATTGATGAGTTTAGGGAGGTTATTGAGGTTAGTTAGGGAGGCGAGGATTTCAAATGATTGAGCGGACTTGTTGACTTTGATTTCTTTGTATGAAGTGGAAGAGTTGTTGGAGTGGCGGCTAGACTTTTCATCGGCAACAGAGCCAAACAAGTCGGAGATAAAGATGGGGACCAAGAGGTCGATGCAGGAATCGATTTGACCAGGCAAGAATTCGAGTTTGATGGAATTGAGGATGGAGAAGACAGAGTAACCAACAACGTGTTTCATAAAGCCGATTTTCAAGGTAGATTGCATGGCTGTGATGACAAAGTGGAGGTAGTTTGGACCGAGAATAACGAGGATTTTGGAAAGAACCTTGCGGACGTTATCTCTGGTTTCAAAGCTTCTTGCCTTGAGGAGGTTACACAGCTGGACAAGAAGACTTGGGAGTAGTTCGTTGAGTTTGGAAGGAGGTAAGTGTTTGAGGATTTTGACGTATGACAAAGCAACGGGAATCCGTAGAGCAATTGAATTGTCAGCAATTTGGTTTCCAGCAGACGACTGGTGAGAAGAAGGAGTTAGTAGTTGTTGTTGATGAGGTTTTTTAGAATTAGAATTAGAATTAGAGTTTGATTTAGATTTTGGTTTTTGTTGTTGGTGTTCATTGGTAACCATAGACTTTAGTTTAGGCAGCAAGAAATCGGTTACTTGCGAGTACTGACGCAAACGCACTTCTCCATCAACTGAGGTAAAATCGTGGGAGAAATTGTCAAGAATCTTGTTGACTAACCGGACCAAAGTTCGTTCAAGCAATGGATCTCGGTCAATCATAGTCAAGTACCGCCTGACCATTGCAAGGTAATCGGTAAAAGCCAATTGTTTCGATACAACACTAATAGTTTCAATGAGACTACTAACAAGTGAATGTTCGGTTTGCAAGTTGCTGGTGAACAACATTGCCTCAAACAACGGCACAAACAGTTTTGTAAGCAACCCACATCCCAACTTTGCATTCGTTACAGTCAATGAAAACCTGTTGAGTGCTCTTACCTTCCTGTGCATTTGGATGTGATTGATGTTGTTGAAAAATGATGATTCGGATTTATTGTCATCTGCATCCAACACCTCCAAGTCCCCAAACACTCCTTGCCTCCTCACCCGCGAAACACTCCGTGCTACCTCCTCCATCACCTTGACAAACTCACTCCTAATAACTTCGTTCCTATTTCCAAACCCACGTTTCATTGCAGGGTAAACCACGTGTTCCACCAACGCCATCAAATCATCGCTGTTCACTTGACCAGCCAAACGGACAAATCGGACCATCCCAAAAGTCCCGTTAATTCTAATCGACGTCTCCGCCTCAT
This sequence comes from Capniomyces stellatus, assembly GCA_001661515.1. NCBI lineage: Eukaryota > Fungi > Kickxellomycota > Harpellomycetes > Harpellales > Legeriomycetaceae > Capniomyces > Capniomyces stellatus. The sequence continues at coordinate 91,817 of LUVW01000039.1, forward strand.
CATTCATAAAAAACACCAGGTTGTGTACTACCGGCAACCAACCAAGCTTCATCAGCCGTCCATCACCAACACTTTCAAACTCCATAAACGCTGCTAATCGGGTCTCAAAGTCTATTCGGTCACGCAACTTGTCCTTGTTTATCGCATTTAGCCTGCTCACTAACCCAACCACGTACCCCAGATCCTCACCATCACTGTTGAAACTCAAGTAAAAGTCCACACACTTGCCCAGCCCCTGGCACAACAACTCCCTCGACCCCTCATCCTCTACCACACTGAAACTGTTCGATATGAAGCTATAGTACTTTTGGAACACTTTTATTCGCTCCTCACTGCTACTGTTTCCAAATATCAATGGCAAAAACTTGTCCACCAAGTTCAGAATGTCCGCCTTTGTACCGTCACTGATCCGGTTACCCTGGCTCTTGACAAACGGAACTAAAATGTCCAGCATTTGCTCTGCCTCTGCCGGATTGCTCGTCAAAAACAACGCCGTCTTGCTCAGCACATTTATCATCCGCACCACCAGCCGCGAGTTTATAAACTTTCCGCTCTTGCTCCGTCCCATCACAAAGTAACGTCTGATACTCTCAATCATCAACAACGCATTCCCCCTCAGTCCCTCCAACGACACTGCCTTCACCCGACTCAACATCTCCTCACTACTACTCATAAAGTACTCGTTGCCTCCACCCACTTTCTTTTTGCTCTTGTTCTTGTTCTTGTTCTTGTTTGCTGCTGTTTCTTCTTCATCAACTAAACAAATTCCAACCATTCTTTCAATCACCACCAACACTTTGCTCACTACCAAACTCGACACCTTCTTTGCCCCCAACATTCCTATCATCCCTCCCAACACCTCCCCATTCGCCACCCACTGCATCGTGTCGCTATAACTAAACAGCTCGCTGATAAACTCTAAAATACTCGACATGCTCTGCGTGTTCTCCACCTCCAATTTTCCCACTCTTGGCCCAACAACTACCCGCATTATCTCCTCCCGGTACCCTTCATATTGATTCGTCCTCATAGCTTGTGGATACACCTTGATCAAACTTGTCACCAATCTTGTCGACAACTGCCTAATCTTTATCAACTGCTTGTATCTATGAACCCCAACTACCTCTTCATTATCATTATTTTCCTTTTCTTCTTCATTATCATTATTTTCCTTTTCTTCTTCATTATCATTATTTTCCTTTTCTTCTTCATTATCATTATTTTCCTTTTCTTCTTCATTATCAATATCTTCTTCTTCTTCATTATCAATATCTTCTTCTTCTTCTTCTTCTTCTTCTTCTTCTTCTTGGTCATTGTCTAGATTCTTTATTGCATTATCCAAATCCTTAATCTCATTATCTAAATCCTCCATTTCATTATCAAGATCCTCCATCACCACATCTAAATCTTCCATAACTTTATCCACACTATCCACATTATCCACCTGCATATCACTGGATTTACTTGTAACACTGTTATTGATTTGGGTTTGGACATTGTCAAGAGTGGTTAACGAAACTTGCATAAACTTGTCAATAATGGGCTCAGACTTGATTCCAAGACTTTTGACAAGTTCATGTGCCAAATTCAAAAACCCTATTACTGTTGGAAGTGGTGGAAGTGATCCTGGTTCTGCTTGCGTAAACGGCTGGAGAATCAGATCTGCAAACCCGCTAATGTGACCAGGCACTTGCAGCCTTGACAGGAAATTCAAAATAGCCAAACGTCGCATCCTCATGTCCGTCTTATTACTCGAGTTTCCATGCTTTGTTATCAGCCGTCCATACAACAGCCGTAGCAATATCTCTACAAACTCTCCAAACATCACCGCTGACTCGTCCAGCTCCAATCCCAACAACGTCTCCTTAAACAACTTGCTGTCAAGAAGATTCTTCAACGAACTGCTGTACAGATTCTTAAAGTCCTGGTTGTGGAACTCAATAATCACATTCAAACTCTTTGACTGCGTCTGCAAGTCACCTGACCGCAACTTATTGGTACAAAATCCATACAAAAACTCTTGATTCTCCTTGCTCAACTTCTTGGTCAACGTTGTCAATGTAAACTGGCTGAATATGTCCAAGTACCCAAACACCCTGTTCTCCTTCCCAGAAACCCCCCTCCCAACAACTACAACATCCCCGGTATCACCCCCAACCACCTCAATCTCACGCCTGAAAAGCCCAACCATCTCGTTGCTCCTCCTCTCTGCAATACTCTTGGTCCGCACAATCGCCTTCAAAAAGTTGCCCACCAAAGTCTCAACATCTACTCGGTACCCCTTCACCACGGCATAATCGGTCTGCTGGCCCATCACCTCGACAAACAGCTTGCCATGGAACGTCGCCATCAGCCCCTCCTCGCCCTCCATCACTGCCGCCGCATCGCTACTCACGCACTGGAACCGCGTCTCGTTTGGACACTCTACCTGAATCCCATCAACCAACTCACACTTGATAAACCGCATATGACTTCTAAACACCTCCATTCTCTCAATAAACCATTTCTCTTCCTCCTTTATCCTGTCCCCTTCCTCCATCTCTGCCCTGCTCGTTACCCGGCCACTGTAAAACTGATCCAGTCTCTTGCTCATCTGCCCATACACCATCTCCTGCACCTCCGCTCCTCCCCCACTGCACATCTCGCCAATGTGCTTGAAAGCCTCCTTCCACACCAACGACAAGTTTGTGCCCAGCAACGACACCACTACATTCACCATCACCTGCTTCATCACCTTCCCAACACCTTCCTTATTCACCAACACTACCATCCTCCTCACGTGGTTCATCTTCTCCCGGTACTGCTCCAAACTCACCCCAACAAACTCTGCATTGTAACTCGTCTCAACCACTTCCGCATCCACATCACTGCTATACTCAAACCTCTTCAGCAGCCCCAGAATCCCTACCCGCAAGTTGTGCAAGTCCGATGACAACTCCTCCACCATCCTCTCCACCACCCCCAAGTCTCCCCCAACCATCTCTTCAAAACTTGGCCTAACCATTCCCGCTAATTCCCCCAACCCACACACAAACTCTGCATTCCCAACCAGCCCCAAATTCTCTCTCACTACCATCCTCATTTCTCCCCACAACCGCCCCACTACTTCCCGGTACTTTTCCTCCTTTTCCCTCCCAATCTCCCCTATCATCCCCAAACACATCCCCATCAAAGTCCCATATCTCTCCATTTCCCCCTTCTTCTTCTTCTTCTTCTTCTTCTCACCTCCACTCTTCTGCCCCACCAGCTGCCCAACCATCTCCTTTACCTTTCCCATCAACACGTCCTGGTCAACCGCAACCACTCTTGCCACCTGCATCGCCATAAACAACACGTCTTCCTCCTCTTTTGACCCGCTCTCTTGGATCCGTGCAACGCTGCTTTTACTCACTAGCCTCAATATCCCCTCCACAAACGACTCTCTCTTACCGCCTTTCTTGCTTGCGCTGTCCTTGGCCCCCTGGAGTATCACTTTTCCGTCCTTGTTAATCACCATCGACAGATTTGCTCCCTTTCCTCCCAGCAGATCCATCTTGATCAAATGTGCCCACCCAATCAGCACCTGCTTCTGCCCCTTTGTCACCAACATCTCCCCCCTCTCCAAACTCTCCATCCCCCAGCTCTCCACGCTCAGCCTCGCCATAAACGGCAACATAATCTGGTTGAAGTTCTTCCACTCCAGCTTCGCCAGCCCCAGTGCCACCTCAAATCCCTCCCCAATCACCATCTTCTTCCGTGTCATCTCATAGTACCTTTCCATACTTATTCTGCCCACTGATATCAGCTCCTTCATATCTGCATACATAAACACCCCGCTAATCAGCTTCCTGTGGCTCCCCCTCAACGCTTCGTCCAAATCCTCTTCCTGCTCAATCAGTTTCGTTATCGAGTCCACAACCTTCATCATCTCCCCGCCATCCCCAACCCTCGTCCCCTTACGCACAACTACTCCAACAACAAGCAGCTCCACCAGGTACCTCAGCCCTAATCCCTTTCTCTTCTTCTCCTCTACATCCGCCCCCTTCCTCACCCCCTCCATCTGCCTGCTAATCGCTCTCTTGATCTCCCCAAACATCTCCACAATATCACTTGCCCCGGCAGAGTGGTGCAAACTCATCTTGAACACACTCACCACCACCTTGCTCACTTCCTCCGCTCCAGACTTTTCATCTACCATCCCCACCATCGCCTCTATCATCCACCTGAATATCTCTCCTCCCTTTGAGTACAGCTTCCCATCCACACTCTTTATGCTCTCGTAAAACATCATGCTCACTCCCTCCACAAACCGTTTCGTCTTCTCCTCATCCCCCCTCCCCCCCATCTCCTCCACCATCCCAAACACATGGCTGCAGAACTCATCCCCGCTCCTCTTGCTCAGCTTTCGCACCATAAACGAAATGCTCTCCGCTCCAAACCGTCTTATATGGCCCCTCTGCTTCTCCATCCCAAACAACCCCTTCATTATATCAAACGTTCCCCGCAGATCCTTGCTCACGTGTTTGCTCAGGTACTTGAACAGAAACGCCATCGCATTATAACTCCCCTCCACTATCTCAACTCTACTGTCCTGCACATGCCCCACAATCGACCCCAACACCCTCTCGTAAAACTGGTAAAACTCCCCCTGCAAATCCCGCGCTAAACTAATCACCAGCTCAAACAATGGCTCCAACGCTAAACTCCCCTTCCTATCCATATACTCCAGTACCAACTCCACTACCTGCTCCTTATGGTACAACAACTGCGCCAATGACTGCCCATACTTGTATACCTGAACACTAAACTCCTTATAGTCATGCGTACAATTTAAATCCGCCCACTTTTCCAGCGTATCCCCAAAGTACGACCCCGTTTCCTACAATCACACAATCACAATTCTCTTTATTGCCTACCATAACCTTCTCTCATACTCTCGCATTCAACATACCTCCCCCATACCCTCTACCAACTCTACAATTTCTATCAATTCTACTTACCAGCACTGCATCAAGATCTCTTTGAATTCTTTTTGAAACTGTAACATTTATCCTTTCTACCCTCTTATTAAATGTCTGGTACTTGAATCTATTTGTTCCCTGCCCCGTGTTCAACTGACTAACTGTCTCTTGTGCCATCGTTGTATATACCTTCTTTCTTTCTTTCTTTTTATCTATCTACTCTGTATATCCTTTGTTTCGTGTCTTCACTCTTCCTTTTAACCTTCTCTTATTGTCAAAAATATTTCCCTTTTTTTTCTTTCCTCCCTTGCCTTATCAACCAATTTACTCTTATATTATGCTATCGCTTTTGGTATTTTGGCTTTTTTTCTTCTTTTTCTCGGGTGAGGTTTTTTTTTCTTTCGTTTCAATTGTTTATTCCGACTCTCTATTCTAAAACTATCTATCCAATATACTATTTAATATCTCTGACTTTTTTAAATCAATAAATGTATATTTTTCCAATTTAAATGTATAAAAAAAACCTTAACTAACTACTTTTCTCTTATTCCCTCTCTTCATTTAATACTCTTGTTTATTTCAATTTCAATTTGATTTTTTTTTTTTTTCATCAACTTTCAAATCGAAATTAAATAAATAAAAAAAAAATGTTGGAAAATATTTTTTTTTTCCTCGTTCAATCAATTTATTTTTTTTTTCTACCAATTTTTTTACTTTGATTCAAATCCCACCAACTTTGCCTCTCGACTTTAATTTTGCTTTTACCCAAATAATTTTTCATTCCAACTAACCAATTCCAACAATTATTCTCCCTCCTACTCTTTGGTTCCCAAACTAGCAAATCAATGCTCTCATTTTCCACACTCTACTCATTTTTGCCTAGTAGTCCTATACTAAGACTTGCCTTATTTATAAGATTTATTCATTTATGTTTTCAAAAGTGCATTACAACTAACCAATAAACTTTTTTATTATTGTAAATGGAAATATAAACTAATCTATCTATACACCAACAACCTCCCCTTTTTTTTCATTGATTTTCCCTTTGTTTTCTTCCTCTCATCCATATTGGTAACATCGCTACCCTGCTAAATTGTCCATGGTAGAATTCCTTCATACAAGCTCACTCCATCTTCAGGACAGTGGCCAATCAACGAAGTCAGTTCTTTGCATGAAAGCGAGTATCCGTGATGCCGTTTAAACGGATTTCGCGACTCTTTCTTCTCCTTCAACTCCCTCCTGCATCCATACAGATCCTTTTCAAACATCCCAAATCCATACTGCTTTTCTCCTCTCTCTGCCTCCTCAAGATTCAACTTTGGGTCAATCCCAACATAGTTAAACCTACCACATTTTTATCTACTCATTAGCTCTATTCGTGTTGCTAGTGTTATTCACATTTATCAACCCCCCCCCCCCCCC
>LUVW01000039.1:98197-114742 GCA_001661515.1 Capniomyces stellatus
CCCCCCCCCCCCCTCAGCCAACTCACCTTATACTTGGGTATCGGATTGCCTTTCGGTGCAGATTCATAAACCGTTTCTTCTTAAACTCAAACCCCACCACTGTAATCCTGACTGGGTAATTCCCTGTTATCTCTTTAAACCGACATATCGAAAACAACAGATTCTCATACGAATCCCTCGCAAAATCCTCTGTCAACACTCGACCCATAATCTCTTCTGTTATCCACCCCAAATTGTTTGCTGCCACCTAATCACCACATTTTACACCCACCAACAAGCAAAAAAATTAGCTACACTCTATACACTCTGATTTATACTATCATTAACAACTAAATGTACTTGCCCAGTATCCCTGCGCCTCTGTGTTTATACTAGGCACATTTCTTGTTGCTCCCCTATTTTTTTTTAAATCCCATATCATTAATCATCAAATCACTTTCTGTCCAAGTCCTTCATTTACTCTACCAAGTACTATCCAATCAAAGCATAGAATTTTATCTGCCAACTGTTACCCTGAAAACAACAGCAATGCACTATCGTGCTCCTTCAGCACCTCAATTGCTCCCCCAATGTGCTCCAAGTATATTCCAATCTCGCCTTTTTGGATCGGATTCAAATCCCAGTTCCTTTCGTCCAAAGGCGACCCCTCTCCATTATACACTGAATGTCCTGGAACCATTATCAAATCCGTATACTCTTTGTAATCTATCGGCTTCAGCTTCTTGTTCATCATTGTCCCGTGTGTATCCTCCGAACGCGGCGTGTCCTTTAGAGCATCTTCTATTAGCTTTGGCAAAGACAAGGGCGCCGGTCTCGTGATGTAATATATATTCATCACCACCGATACAAACAACATTAACGGTATAACCCCTCTAATCTGCTTCAAGGTCACCCGCCTTCTCGCTGTCTTTTTCGTTGACCATGGCTCTGTGCTGCTCACCGCTGGTATTTTAATCCGTATAAATGGCGCTTTACTTGACATTATCTATCGCTACCCTTCCTAATTTCTTGATTTTATTTATTTACTTTTCAGATTTGCTCACTTGATTGCTTGCTTTCCTTTTTCGTTATATATAAAATACAAATTCTTTATTTATCTGTAATGTTGGTGTTGGCTTGAATCAAAGTAGTACATTACGTTCTTGAATCGACCGCTGAATTAACCGTTTACTAAAATACTCTACGTCCTACAATTCAATATAATAATCAACAACTAGAAAACGCTCAAAAAAAATTATTATCACCGTTGTTTTCGTTTTTCTCCTCAACTATGGCTTTCACTTCATTTTGTTGATTTTCCATCTTTTTTTAATTGTTTTCCTTTTAAACGCCATTTTCCCTTTTCAAATTCCTATAGTTATTCCTGTTTTTGCTACTTCCGTTTAATTAGTCCTTTTTTTTTCCCTTTTGTTGACTACTTTCCATCACAATCGTCATAATTACTCAGTTTTGAGTTTATTTGTTTCGTTGAATCATTTTATTCATTACCAATCCACTTGACCAACATTTAGTAAAATCGCATACCATTTAATTTCTCACATCCAATAACCATCGCTCTTATCTAATTGGATTTTCAGCCAATTACTTTACATTATTTGCCTCATCTTTTTTTATTTTTCTCCTATTCGCCTTTCCCATACTTATTTTTCTTTAGACACTTTTATTTTTATTAAAAAAAGTAAACTTTTCGTTTTAGTTTCTTACCTGCCCCCAAAATACAGCTAGAACTGGAATTTTGGGCAGGCCAATAACAGCCTTCGGCTTTGTTTTTTACGTTTAAATTGATCCCACTATAATTTGAAATATTAAGAGAAAAAAAAATTGTCTAGTGGTTTTTTTTTTAACCATTTTCATTAAAAGTACTATTGGAAAATCAGTTCTGCTTTATTAATTTGGTGTTGTAGTTAAAAAGGTTTTTTTTTGTTCTGGACTTTATATTTATCAGTTGTAATTCTTTTCACCTTAAAGCTTGTTGTTCCACTTTATATTTTACAATGACTACGTGTACAGAAGAGGTGGTGTCTCTGGAAAGCAACACAGACTTTAATGAGTTTGGAGAGTTTAGCTCAGAATATGAAAATAACGGATCGGAATCGGAATCGGAATCGGAATACGAATATAGATCAGAAGTCGAGTCGGAAATAAAAGCCACAAAAGCACGAACGGTTGACAAGCCTACGAAAAGACCCAGCGAAAGTAACTTTGACGTCAATGACACTACAACTCAGCCTATACCAAACAAAAAGTCCAGAATTGATCTTCCTTATAAATGTAGTCAATGCGAGAAATCATACAAAAAGCCATGTAAATTAGTAGAACATGAACGCTCGCATACCGGAGAAGTAAGTTTGTAGATAAACGGCAGAGATAATTAGTTGGGTTGACAAGAAACCAACTTTTTTTTTTACTTTTGCGAGTCTAAAATGAATGATAATAATAAAGCTGAAAAGAGTTGTGCACAACAAATAATAAAGCTGAAAAGGGTTGAGCACAACAAATAAAAAAAGAAAAGAATTGCGCAGTGGTAAACGAACATATTTTGGATAAATTATAAAATGTGATTATAGAGGCCCTTCAAATGCATGTTTCCGGGGTGCGACAAAGCATACATGAGACAAACGCATTTGGCAGCACACTCGCGAGGACACGATGAAACGCTTAAAAAAAAGTACCAGTGCACTTTTGAAAACTGCAACTCAAGCTTTGGAACAAACCAACATCTGAAAAGACATTATAATACGCATTTAACCGACAAGCCATACAAGTGCACGGTTGAGGACTGTTTGGAATCGTTTAACAAAAGAAAACTACTAGAACTCCATTTATGTAAACATCGAGGTGAGCTGCCGTATAAATGCCGAAGCGATGGTTGCGGCAAGTCTTTTAAAACGCCCTCAAAGCTAAACGCGCATTCGCGAACCCATTCAGGTAAGTTTAACAAAATATATCCAATTATCCAATGACTAGTAATATGTTTTAGACTACAACTCAAAATGACTCTGACTCTGCAATGAACTCTGCTTTTTACACTGATTAGAAACACTAAAGTACATGTGTGGGTACGAAAGCTGCCGAGAGAAATATAATAGGCTAAACCAGCTTCAGGAACATATCAAGCTTGTTCATAAACCAAAGACATACACTTGTCTTGAATGCAACAAGGAGTTTGCACGCAAAGACGTCTTGGAGGAGCACAGACAAGTACACGATAAGGACCGAGTGGTTATTGGCTGTCCAATTGAGGGGTGCAATAGGTTCTACCTGAGAGTAAGAATACGACGCCAGTTTTTTTATAGTATTAAAATGACGAGTTGGCAAACTTGACGGAAATAGTAGTATTTACAATGCTAACAGCAACAGTGCTAACAAAAATAACAATATATACAATCACCAACTAGGAATCCTCGCTATCTACGCATATCCGTGCATTCCACGAAAACATCACGCCGTTTGTCTGTTCAGAGCCTGACTGCAACGCCAGCTTTTCCAGGAAACATCTGCTAGCTCGACACAAACGGGTCCACTTCCCTGAGGACAAATCCACCGAATCAGAAAGCGAGAAACTAAACGAGCACCAAATCAAAGTAAATCTGTTTTTGGGCAGAGATTACCAAGACCCTGAGCTATCTGGACGCTATTTGTCGTGTTTGGATTCCGGGTGCAACTACAGGTTTAAACGCGAGTACGATCTGAAACGCCACCTTGCAGCATGTCATCCCGACATTCATCTGCCTGATGACATTCAGAGTAACTAATTTTTCACATCCCTCTCCCTCCCTTCCCACTTTTTATTTCAATTTTAACTTTATTCGTAACAGTTCAGATCAAAAAGAACAAACTTGCATATATTTTACTTTGACATATTCTTTACTTTTGAATAAACTAGATGACGTTATAGCTTGTATGTCGACTTGAGTGAAACCTGAAATTAAACAGTTGTGTTTTTTTTTTTTGTTCTGTTGATGCCATGGTATGATACCACCAGTCTGGCTTGGTGAGATTAAATATAACCGAGTATGACTTTACTTTTAGGTTTTAGTCGCGGTGTTTTGGATTTTAGATTTAAATGTTTTCATGATGATAATTATTATTAGTTTGATTCTTACAAATCCCGAAACAAAACATTAATAAAAGGGCCAATAGAAGAATAATGGCAAACAGAAGGAAAAAAGGCCAATAGAAGAAATCGTACTAAAAATCAAACAAAAAAGCAGAAAGAGAAAAAACTAAACAAATAAAAAAAAACTAAAGGGATAGTGTAGAATAGAAACAAGTAGGGAAAAGCATTGCGATAAAATACGTAATATAAGTATAAAACGCTAAACAAGCCAACAAGTTCAAACTGGCCTGCTATTAAATAAACTCTACAGTTTAACGTGAGAATAGATTCCAGTTCGTGTAATCTAAAGTTAAATCCAGATTGTTTATTTATACACATCCACTTTCTAGTCAATACACGATAATCTCTATACCGACTGGCCAAAGCTTTTCAGGAAATACAAAGCATAGCATCCAGCACTTTGATCTTTTTAAACTTTGAAAACTGAATAGAGTAGAACAGAGCGCCCATAAAATAAAACTAATACCAAATAAATAAAGCAAAGCAATCAACAACAAAAAAAAAGAGGCTTAAAGCAAGATTAAAACTAATATTCGCACGTCGCCTAATTTTGCAGGAGAGAAACAAATAACAAGAACAAGAACAACAAAATGAGCAGCAACTCGCACTTTGGAAACCGGATTAGTTTAATCTCAAAAAGTGGTTTTCGTTACGTAGGAATTCTCAAGGATGTGAATGAACAGGATCAAACAATATCTTTGGTTCAGGGTAAGTTTGTATGAGATGGGAAAGAGTTTCTACATGTTTTGAGTTCAAATATGGTTTTGCTTTGAATTTAATTTGTTTTACTTTGGATTGAAGATGGTTTGCAAGACACAAACCCCTCATCTGTTTGTATGTGGAAATAAAAAAGAAGTAAAGAGGGAACAGGGATAAAATGATAAATAAATGCGAATGAAATGTAGTTCAATCTATGGGAACTGAGGGACGTAAGGAAAATCCGAAAGATGAAGTTTTGCCGTACGATCAAATCTACGATTTTGTAAAGTTCAAGGCTACGGATGTCATCAGTGTTCAATTTGAACACGAATTCGCACCTCAAGCACCATCAACGCTTCCCGAGGACCCAGCTATTCTTGGGGTAAGTTGAAGTAGGAGCATTTGTTGATGGGTGAAATATTGGTTAATAAAGCAAAAGTAGAAACAAGTAGATATGTATATTGAATGGTTGTTTATTTATGAAACTAGTCTGGAGCACCAACAAAGGAGCAAGAGAAACAAGAACCGTTGCAAAACAAGACACAAACCGCCAAGCCAGACAGCTATCAAAACAAGAACAACAACGACGAGAATGTAGCTAGCCAAGAAAACGTAACAACACAAGTTTTATTGATTTTAATAATAAATAGTAGATAATAAACAGTAAATAGTAACTACTAATAATTGATTGATTGATTAAATAGAACCAAAATGACACGCAAACCAGCCTCAATGAAAACAAATCATTTGAAACCCCGACTTATGGTGGAGATGGTCGCAGCAACCAACATGGCGGAAGAGGCCAGAGCCACAACAACAGCAACAGAAGAGGTCGTGGTGACCATCATAGAGGCCATGGACGCAGAGGAGGATATTACGGAAACCGCATCACAGTTCCCGAGTCAGACTTTGACTTTGAAGGCAGCAACTCAAAGTTTGATAAAGGCGAACTACTGAAGGAATTGTCCAAGCTCAACATCAACGAAACGCAAGATTTGGCCAGCGAACCACTTGCCAAAGACGCCGAAAAGGAACTCAAAGACCTGCTCAAGAAACCCGAGGAATACTACAACAAGAAAAAGTCCTTTTTTGACGACATTTCCTGCGAAATCAAAGAACGCATCGACAACCAACAACAGTCCAACTCCTACCAAGAACGCAAAGACCGCCAAAATGTTGAACGTCGCCAGAACTACGAAACTTTTGGCCAGTCCTCTGCCGGAAGTGGCGCTCATCGCTTCCAACGCGGTCGATACCGCCAAAATAACTGGAATGGCCCCAACAGATACACCAACCGCGGCGGCTACAGACCCCGTGGAAACCAAAGATCCGGTCTTGGCTACCAACCACATGACTCATCTAATCCCCAACCAAGCACTGATGTTACCAACTAACTCTTTAATCTTCCATTCTTTTTTTCTTCTTTTCCCATCTACTTTTTTTTTATTTAATGCTCCATTTAATTCTCTATTTAATAGCTATCAATCAACTCTCTTTTACTAGTCTTTACTTTAATTTCTAAATACACTTTTTGGGGGTTTTTTTTTCTCCTTTTTTTGCTCTTTTATTCTTATATATAATATTTTACTTTTCTACTTTTCTACTTTTCTACTTTTCTACTAATTCGTTTTTGTTTTCTTTTTTCCTTTTTATTTTAATTCACCTTTTGAAAATAATACATTCTAACAAAATACAAAAATACCATCTAACCCATATTCGCCACCTCGCTGCTTTTAACGGTACTGGATTTCGTAAATGTTCCATGTTCTCAGCCACTGCCTGTACTTCAACGAGCTCACATCTCCGTTAAATCCAAATGTCAATGGCGAAAACACCATAAATACCAGAAACGCTGCAAACGCCCACATCGTGTACACCCGAAACTGCACAACTCTTTTTCTTGGAAACACAAAATTTGTCCAGAACTCTATTTGATGCGCCAAAAGCAGCACTCCAAAGTACAACGCCGGCAAGTAGTGGTGCAAGTATGTAACCCTCCCCATCAGAAAAAACGGGAAATAGTGCATCGCCCATCCAAACCACAGCAGCTTTGACCCATCCCAGTACCTGCTCACTTCCTTCTGTGTTACTCCAAACTTCATCCGTCTGCTTGACACCACAAGGAACATCAGCATGGATGGGTAGAACATACACACCAGCGTTGATGACCACCACAGCAGCGGGTTTCCGATTTCATAGTACTTGGTCACGCCCTTCTTCCACAGCCCGTTGAGTCGCATTGGGTACAGCAACAACGGCCACGAAATTGGATCGCTTTCTATATAGTTGTACTTGTCCTTGTCAGCCACCAATCTATTGTTTGCCTTGAACATCAACGAATTCAACAACATGAAATCTTCCAAAAACGGTCGCTTTTTCATCACTATTCTGCCCTTTTCCAGTCTTTTGTTTTTGCTTTCCTCAACAAACCACCGAGCATGCTTGTTTGAGCAGTTGATGCCGTTTGAACACGTTAGTACCATTGACCCCATGCTCGAAACCCTCAAAAAACATCCAGAATTCACATGCTGCAAGCAAAACACCGTTGACATCACTTTGACGCTCTTTGATGGCTCCAAACCATTGTCCTCGGCTATAATCACTCTCCAGTGGTCATTTCTGTTGTTGTTTTTTGTTTTGTTAAATGTAACCACGCTATGCTCGTTGCCCAGCCCTTTTTTTGCCAGTGGATCAGAGTACACCACATGGTTCAGCATCTTGTTTCTAATCTTAACAACATTGCCATCTACCAGGTTCTGAATTGTGTTTTTGGCGCTGTTGTCTCTAGCACCCCCTCTCTGCTCTGCATCTATAAAAACAAACTGCGAGTTGTTCGACTTGACTCTACTTTCTATAAGCTGGAAAATCGCAAATTTATTTCTGTCCGCCAACTGCGCCTTCACACTCAGAACCCCGCGACTCTCGATGTCCGATCTTATAAGCAGCGTTGACCCAAATGCCACATTAGTGTTTTGGTACGAAAGCGGATTTCCCTCCAGCCCAGCCTGGAATCGACTAGGCATATGTCGGTCGCCATCCCCAGACTTGTACAAAAGCGAAAAGTGTACTTGGAAAAACAACATATACATTGCAACTGGAACCACTATCAGCGCCAATATCCGCGATAACCAGTGCTTTATGTACGTTCTAATCGAAATTGAGTAATTTCCAAACAGCTCGTATAGATCCTCAATTGTGTGCATCCCAACCAGCCCCATACAGAATAGTCCCACCCACTTACTGCTGATAACAAGTCCTAGCGAACCCCCCGTAAACATCAAATACCCCCACCATCTTTTTGTAAACGCATCGCCCTTTAGACTTTGGAACCGTGCCACTCCAAACAAACTCGCTGCTGTAAATAAAAACAACGGCCCGTCCAGTATAATAAGCCTGCTCATCAAACACAGCGCATTGTCAAATATCACAAAAAGCGACCCCAATATCGAAAATTTACGGCTCATTTTCAAGCTCCTGCACGTCAAGTACGCCAACGGTGCCACCAAAATCCCGTACATCGCCACCTGTGCCCTCATAAACTTATAATTCACATACTCTGGGTACACTCCCTTAAACCCAAATGTACCATTGTGCCCTGCTATTGCCTCTGCCAACCCAATTAACATCTTGGCCAACGGCGGGTGAACGTCAAAGTAATATGTATGGTTGATATACTTTGCCCCAAACTAAAAATACACACATACACACACACACACACGCATAGCCATAAACTTTTTAATTTGTCTCCTTGGTATATATTTATAACAGTAACCTGAACGTTGTGCTGGATTAAAAAAAATACATCACGCATTTAGAGTAGTCTACTCACCTTCCCGAAATGCCCTTCGTCCCATGTCACTATGTTTCTTTTTCCAATCTGATACAGCCTTGTGAATGCTGACAGCATGAATATCACAAATATTATCATCCAGTCCTTTTTAAACATCAGCCTCTATCTCATTTATATTCAGAATTTTGTACTGTTACTGAAATTGTTTACATTTGCTTTACTTGTCCTGAACTCTTGTTCGTCTATTTACAGAGTTCATACCATTATCTCCACCCTTATCTGCTTTTGCTTTTGCTGGATATATAAATACTTACATTAGATTTAGAACTATTCCTTAACTCGACCTTTTCCTTCTTTGTATACTTTTCCTCCACGCTTTCTCCTCCAAAACACGCTCTATCACCTGTGCCATCCAACGACATTGCTTCTTGGTTGCTTTCGTCATAACTTACTTTGAACAACGACTGCTTGCTATAATACATTGCTCGCCTCCTATTTCCACTGACCAAATACTCCCTCATCTATAATGGCTCTATATCTGTAAAAGTGGGCTATAAACGGTACAACTACTCTTGCCTTTGCTTTGATTCCAACTGTTTGTAAACTAAACTTGGTCAATATACCATTGACTCGCTATTACAAACATTGACTTTTGCTATTGATACAAAATTACAGCTTGTAATCAGCTCCATGCTATCGCTTATATACGTGTGCCCTTATATTCAATTAGAATGTATTCATATACATTTGTGAATTAAAGTTTTGCCATGACAAATATATTCAAAATTATCAGTAACTGCTATTATTTATTGTAGATCCTAGTAATCGCTGTTGTTTATACACACCAACACAAACCCGATATTCAAACAATATAGTATATATACATTGGCTATTTATATTGAATGCCAAAATCTAAACTAATCATTTCCTTTTTCGAATTCAATCTTTAAACCTCATTGTTGATTATGCTTAATTTCTCAGAGATTTGTGTTCAGGTGTGAAGTTTATATCCAAGAATTTGAATCAATGTTTAGGAACATCAAATCTACACTTGTGTGTATAATACTGATTTTTTATCTCTGTATCTTGTAACAATCAAACTGACTATTCAGTCCAAGTAAAGTTTCGCATTGTGTCTTTTTTTTAAAAATAAAAAATAAAATCCTTTGGCGTTGTTAAGAATTTGTGAAATTCCGTATAGCCCTGGTATAACTGGCTACCACTAATATCCCGTTTATACTTCCATTCTTTGTGTCTGATAGATTCACCAGCTAACTGCATTACCTTTATTGTGCTTTTCTGTGTTTTATTTCTCTTTTACTATTACCACCATCTCCTGACCTTTGGATTTGTGGGCAAATAATGCAATACAAAGAAATCGCCAATTCTCTCGTTTGTGCACGTATACTTTTGTTTCTCTAAAGCAGCAATGGCTACCTAAAATAGCAATGGCCATATAAAACAGTAATGGCTAACTGTTTATATAAAATCAATCAAGCACTTGAACCACGGTTTAGTAGCAATTACCTGCAAAAAGGTACCTTGGCTAAACCGATAAATACAAACCACAATTGATCTCTGAAATAATCCTTATGATAAACACTGGCCAAGTAGAAAAAAAATGTTACTATCGCCTGTAGACAACGGTTTTGTTTGGCTGGGGATGGTTTGCTTGGACGTTCTAATGCGCACTTTCCAACTCAAATCGCTATTGAGAAAACTTTGTACTCCATTTGTGGCACGCCACTACGAAAAAAAACCCCCCAATTTCTCTTGTAAATATCATTGGCCCATTTTTACCGAGATACCTTGAATATAAATTAGGCCTTAATTTGTAAATAAAATCCCAAATAGAGCAGAAACGAATCAATCTTCCAGTTAATAACGACTGAATCATATCAATAATAATAACAAAATAACGACTGAACTAGTCCAAAATTGGTACACTAAATAGGCATTTGGCGTCACAGTTTCAAGCAGGGCCGCCTTCTTCTTTTTTTGCTAACGACGCTACAAGTTTAATAACAAAAAATAACTTGAGATTTTAAAAATGACAAAAACAGTCAAGGTTTTGTTTGTATGCCTAGGTAAGAAAACTTGCAAAAACTCCATTTAGCGGCCAAAAACCCACTCAACTTGCAATTAAACGCTTATTTAACCTGGTGCTGTTGATTTTAACCTTAGGAAACATTTGCCGCTCGCCAATGGCAGAAGCCGTGTTCAAAAACGAAGTCAATGTACAAGGAATAAGTGAGAGCTTTGAAGTGGATAGTGCTGGCACAGCCAATTATCACGTAAGCTTTGCTCTTTTTTCTTCTTTTTTTTTCAATTAGTGCTGGATTTGTAAACTATTTCCCCCCGAATATCGTGCGTTTATTTTATATATTTGAAACCGGAGAACTAGGCCCAACACATGTTTACAATAACTTTGGGCTATTAAAGGTTGGAGGCCAGCCCGATTCGAGGTCAGTTGCCACCTGCACAAAACACAAAGTCCCAGTCAACCACAGAGCCCGACAGGTACTGTTGATAAACCAATCTTGATTTAAAAAGCTATGAGGCGTGTTTCTCAATTCTACTGTACTTGACATGTATGCTTCATTTGAAATATAGGTAACTACGAGCGACTTTTCAGACTTTGATTACATTCTGTGTATGGATAAAAGCAACAAGTCCGACTTGAACTCAATGAAACCAAAAGGTGCTAAAGCTAAAGGTACAAATCCCTTCCCTCACTTGTATTCCCATTTGGTAATTATATAATGCTATAATGTTGGTGAAACAACGCAATTATGTTTCTGTCCAAAGATTGTGCTTGGTGGTTTTGTTGCGACTGATACATACCATGTTATCCATACATCGATTTAGTTCACCTGTTTGGCGAGTTTGATCCCAAAGGCGAAACAATAATTGAAGATCCATATTATGGGGGCAACGAGGGCTTTGAGCATAACTTCCACCAATGTAAACGATCATCCAACGGATTCCTATCACATTTAGGCTACTAGGCCCTGTGACTCGGTTTACTCTAGGGCCCAACTATCCGCACCTTTCTAATTCCAAAGGCTGCTCAGCCTGTTACTAATGAAGGAAAAGTGTAGTTTGTTCATCTGGTCACACAAAGGTTGAAAACCAGCATTTGATGACCTGATGTTACATGTTGGCCAAGCTAGAACATACTGGTGCATTTACAGGTTCTATTTAGAGCCACACAGTTATATCTAGATCACATGATGTAGCTGGTTTTGTTCTTGTCGTTTCAACAAGTTCTTTTTGTTTAAAATATACCCAAGAAGCCGTATTACAAGCCATATGCTCGTCTTACTAAACCATTCACCCATTTTACTTTATGTTTGTACATTTATACCAGTGTGGTAGTTATTTCTCTGATATGTTCAAGTATTGCTGATATCCTATTTGTTTTGACCAGCTAAAGTTATGCGTGGCTGTGACTAATTTACTTGATCAACTGAAGGTTTTGCTAGACTGGCTCCTTGGAGTGCTGTGTCGATACTTGATGGCAAAACTGAGCGCCTAAAACACATGATCTGGTGTGTATACTACAAAATATCACTTTGTCCATTTGATTCCAATAGAACCGGCCTGAATAATGGGTTTATCGGCCAGTAATAATCCTGGAAAATCAGCGCTGGCTTTAGCATAATTTCCAAACTAGTTTTCTTTCTTTCTTGGTAGCTTGATGTCGTCTAAAACATTAGCCCAAAAATCTTTAGCTACCTGCCCAAGTATACCCAATAATGGCCAAAGTCTTTGGGCCAGAAGTTTTGGCTGCCAGCTTTTAAAGCTGGTTTTGTTTAATAAAAAAAAAAGTAAATAGCAAAGAAAGTAGATGTTTAATGTAGAATTTTAATTGAAATGCAACATGTGCTGGCCAATTATACAAAGTGTAGTTTATGTAGGGTGAGTACTTTGTATTGATTTATTATTTTCAAATTGAGGCCAATTAACAGTAGCAGAAAGTGTTGAATTTACCGAATAGCAGCCAAATACGCCTATTCTATTATTAAACTTTCTTCAATAAAGTTCTATTGTTTTTTTTTCAAGGTAAATAAAAATTTTCGACAAAGTTTTCATACTTTATGAAAAAAGCTCAATTAAAAAAAAACCTAGCAAAAAAAAGCATAGAAAAAAAATGAAATTTTTTACAAAAAAA
The DNA here is from genome assembly GCA_001661515.1 of Capniomyces stellatus. Lineage (NCBI taxonomy): Eukaryota > Fungi > Kickxellomycota > Harpellomycetes > Harpellales > Legeriomycetaceae > Capniomyces > Capniomyces stellatus. The sequence goes on from LUVW01000039.1 coordinate 110,981, forward strand.
AAATAGTATAATAGATATAAAGAAATAGACCAGGAGTATTCTACAAGTTCTCTCTCTTCAAAATTTGAGTTGCTGATTACCCAGGTACTTGCAATTTTCTATACTTTAAAGCATTCCTGTGTAAGACGACGCAATGTCAAGTTACTCCTAAAAAAGTGCTAACCCGTTCTGTTTGTGATAATGTAGAATGCAGATCTTCGTAAAGACCCTTACGGGAAAAACCATCACCCTTGAGGTTGAGTCCTCAGATACCATTGACAATGTCAAGCAAAAGATCCAAGATAAGGAAGGTTAGTATGGTTGCTTGTTTATTGTTTTATTTTTAGCTTTGCAGCGATTTGTAAAAAAAACGATTCGAGATTACGAATTGACACAGATTTAGGTTTGAACAGGTCGAGTCGATATTTGATATAGCATTGTTTGGAGTAAATAACTAATATGAAATTTGGCTATTTGGTTTTTTTTTAATCTGTTTACAGGAATTCCACCAGATCAGCAACGTTTGATCTTTGCAGGAAAACAACTCGAAGATGGACGTACTCTTTCTGACTACAACATTCAAAAGGAATCAACCCTCCATCTTGTTCTCCGTCTTCGTGGTGGTGCCAAAAAAAGAAAGAAGAAGGCTTATACCACCCCAAAGAAGATCAAGCACAAGCACAGAAAAGTTAAGTGTGCTGTCTTGAAATTCTACAAGGTTGATGAGGATGGTCACGTCACTCGTCTTCGTCGTGAATGTCCAGCCGAGACCTGCGGAGCTGGTGTATTCATGGCCCACCACAAGGATCGTCAATACTGTGGTAAATGCCACTTGACTTATGTATTCGCTGATGAATAAATAAATATTTTTATTTTGTTTAAATTAGTAATGCCTGATTCAATATATTTTTAAAATATACCAAACTTGTCCATATTCACTTATATTTCAAAGTTATTTTCCTTTATAATTACTTTTCCCCATAAATCATAGTCTAACTTGAACACATTATTTTCAGTTTATTTATATCACTTTTTTGTTTTATTTTGTTTTGTTTTGTTTTGTTCTGTTTTGTTTTGTTCTGTTTTGTTTTGTTCTGTGCCAAAGTTTAATGTTTACGGTTATGGACATAATTACACTCAAAGCACGACAACTTGCTAACCCAAATGCTCCTCTGCGTACACAACAAGTTCTGCATCAGCTATTACGGAACGATGCGTTGAAGTGTTTCAACCCAACTCTTGGCGCTATATGCCAACATCCGTAATTTCGAATAATAACCGAGTTAAAAACAACAACTTGTGTTGTGTTTCTCAGTTCAACAACGTGTGTGTGTGTGTGTGTGTATGCGTGGAAAAAGGAGAAAACGGTTTATAAAGTAAAACAGAATAAGACAAGACAAGATAGTTTTATGGCCAAGCCATTTATATGTAAAGTATAACAAAAAAAAACAAGATCAAAAGCAACAAAGAATAGAAAGAAAAAAAACGGTTTAAAAGAGTTGGGGGAGGGCGTCTCGTTCCTTAAGTGTATCAATTGGCCTTTGATTTAATACCCGCCTAAATCCACCAACAATCTATTTGCGCTGTATTATAATGCCGCTGCGTGTGTGCTCGAGACTGGAGTGGTGGGTGTTACCGGGGTTTCGTTTATTAGCAGACTCTCTTTTGCTGGTGTGTTGGTAACTGCCATTCCTGAGGCTGTTGAAGGTTGCACTAGATGATGAGGAATTGAATCTGGTGAAGGGTGTTTTTCACCTACTGTCGTTCCAGCTTTGCCAGCCTTCGAAAGAGCATAATCGCCACTATCAAAGTATTTGCGCTCCTAGTGATACATTATTCAGCATTCAGTATTAGTGAAGAAAAAAAAAAGTTTTTGAAATGGCTTATCCCAATTATTTCTCTCCTCTCTTCTTTTTAAAAAAAAGAAAAAAGGCATGCAGCTTTTCGCTTTCCATTTCGTTTTTCTTATTCTGCGTCTGGTTGTGAATAATTTAAAAGAAAGTCATGCAAATAACTGTGCCGATAATTATCAAGCAGAATGCATGCAGTTGCTGGTGTTTAAAGATTAATTACCTTTATCCGCTGTGAGAGAACATTCTTATTTCCTGGAAGTTTGCCGTACATGCGAAATTGCTTCTTCTCCTCCTCGTTTAATTTCTATAACCATTTATTTATTTTTTCAAGAAAGTGTATAGCATAAGCAAGCATTGAAATGTAAGAATGAAAGAAAAACAAGAATTTGTTGATAAAAAAGAAAAAAAGAAACCGAGATTAGCATTATCTTGCATTTCTAAAGCTAATTTTGGCTAAACTTACACTTAAATCGACTTTTTGTTGTCTTGCAGGGATCATTTTCTTGTAAAATTCTGATATATAAAGGTTTTGACTAAATAACTAAAAGTAGAAGGTCTTTAATAATAAACACCGAATAACACTAAAATACAAAATTCACTAAAATATACTGTTGTATTTCTATAATCCTATTACTTTTTATTGTAAAGCTTTTTTTTCCAGCTAATTTGCATAATTAGCTGATTTAATAATATCCAATTTGTTTATTTATTTCTTTCTTTAATAGTAAAAGGAAAAGTTAATTAAAAACTTCAATAGATTGAAGTGAATAGGAACGGAAAGTGTGGTTTATTCACTTGACTTGGCTTATTGAAGCTAATAGTTATTCACTTTTAATCAGTAGAAACTTGCGCTATTGTTAAAGCTATTTCCAAAAGTTCACATTGGAAGATTGAACTCTATTTTCAACTACCCACCACTACCAAAACAGAATATACTCCACCACCTACTTTGCTTTGTAGCAAAATAGAACCTGCGTATCATTTTTTTTTATACTTTTGTCTAGTCTAGAACACAGATTGTTTAGCTTTATAAATGACACTTTTTATTTTTATTTTTATTTTTATTATTATTTTTTACAATTATCTCCATTACAATTTTATGTTTTGAATATCGTTTATGCTTTTGTATTTTCAACATTAAAATGCACTTGGTAAACTACAGGATTCCCTTAAACTCCATTGGACAGCCCAAAATACACATCCATCACAACCACTCCAAGCCAAGTTGTTTGTTTCTTCTTTACCAATTAATGTTAGCCAACTTTTATTTTGGAATTGAGGCATAACCCCAAAACATCCAGGTTGGTAGGTAGTAAAAACAACTCTGCAAGGCTACAAAGGGATATTAAGTTTTGAATATATCATCACCAATTTTATTTGCTACATACACCTTTGTTAGCTTTGGAAAAAGGCCATGGTTAATCTGTAATTGACCTTCTGAACAAACAGCCACATAGTATATCAGGACCGTTTGTCATAACATTAGCTGTATCAAGGAGCGGCAAGCATTCAGACAATGACAATCAGATCAAAACTTGAAACTAGCAGCGTCAAAGTGTGATGGATAAAAATAAATAATAAATAAAAAGTGCGTCACGAGTTCATTTCCACCTGTATTTTTTGATGGGATTATTGAACGGAGTATTACTTTGCTGAAATATCTAAACAATTGAAAGCATCGCTATGATGACATTTATGATGAAAACTAAACTGAGAGCTGCCTCAGTCACCCTTCATTACTGACGCAACTAATGTTTTTTTTAAAAATAAAATAAAATGGTACTTGATATAAAAAGTTGAGATTGAAATATGTGAGACATTTGCTTGGTTACGTAAAATAAAAACCTTGGATGCATTTTAAGCCGAATGACAAAGGAAAGTGAAGGCAGTATAAGGGCAAAAAAAAAGAGGGGGGGGGGGGGGGGGGAAA
>LUVW01000039.1:114752-205059 GCA_001661515.1 Capniomyces stellatus
GGGGGGGGGGGGGGGGAGGAGAATTAGTACACAGATGCTTAATAATCAATGATACGGAGGTAATTGAAACTAAAAGGTAAACGGTAAAAGGTAAAAACCATTTGGTTCAACAAGTATTAAATGTCTGGCACCATTAGTTGGTTTGGCAACAGTCAGGTCTCAACTCAATGGCACGGACACAACTACAAGTAGTAAGTAGTTGGCTTTTATAAAAATTCCAGCAATAGGCGCAGAGTATACACTCGCTTAATTATCCAATACAGGTTTCCAAAGATGTCAACCGCAACACCACTCGGCACTTGTTGAACGCGTGACTAGACTTTGTACGCAGATTATAACACAAAGCGTAGCTTATACCTGTGAGAATAATGGGAATTGTAAAAGTGGTACCAAATCTGGTAAGTGCGCTTTAATGCCACTTTTAACTAGAGTGTATCAACATCAAGTGTTATGAAGGTGTAAAAAAAAAAAAGTAAAACTTTATTAGGAAACTTTGGTAGAGTAAAGAATATAGAGTTTGCAGTGTAGCAAAAAGAGAAAGTCTATATAAATATCAACATATACAGTTAAATGGCGGGCCAACGTCATCGGTTCTTGATGGAGTTGGACTGGTTATTGACCAGCTTGTGAAACTGCTGCTTGCTTTCGTTTAGAGAACTAAGCTTTTTCTTGTCAGCATAGGTTACAGCAAGGTCTAGAATGGAGAGCGCAGCGTTGGACAAGGCAATTTTTGATTCGTAAAAGTTGCCCATCCAAGTCTGTTTGTCGTTTGAGCTGTATACTGACTCTGCAAAGTCATCGGCCAGTTTGGAGATTTCAGAGCACTTTTCCAGCAAGTTGTCCAGCCAAACGTTCCGCTCCTCTGTTCGCTGCGAAAACTTGGGGTCAATGCAACTCAGATATATCCTGTCCATAAAGATGTTTGTGATGTTGAGCACCGTGAGTGCTTCTTTTGCAAATGTAATCTGCTCTCCCTCCAACATAAAGTTGCCAAAGTCGTCATCGCTGTTTGATTCATCATTGTTGGCCCGGTCCCATGTATCTGTAGACCCAACCGTGCTCTCAATAAGCTCCATAAGTTCATTCGCTGCATCCTCTACAAACCCAGAACAGTTTCTCCTCCAGTTTCTATCAACAGCTTCTGCATTATCTGCCACCAGAGACTGCAACGCCTTGCAGCGATCCCAAGCAATCGCTGTAGAAACCAACCCCGTAAATTTGTGCGTTCCAAACAAATGCCCCAAGTCCAGCGGCTTGTCCAAAAACGAGTTTAGCACCCTGAGCGTGGATTCGAGGCACAGATTCACGCTGTCACGGATAGACTTCAGGTAGTTCTCGCCCGCTGACTTTGGTATGGTCGTTACTAGATTTGCCATTTGTAGCGCTGCAGAGCCTAGCATCGGCACAACCGCAACCACGTCCTTGTTCGAGACCGGTGGCTTACCGGCCAACATAAGCTTCGTTACTTCTTTGTCCAATAAGTCGCCCGCCAACACTACACACAGATTAAAAAGTAGAACATTTTTACTATCAATACATTGCTTCACACCGCAATATATACATACCACAATATCTTGACACCACAATATCTCCACACCACAATGTCTTCACGACACTATCACCCACTGCATTATATCCGCTGTGCTATCTCCACTGCGTTTTTTTTTATTGCTTTTATCAACACAACAATTTACATTCCAGTAACACCCAAAAATAAGAGTAAAGGTAAAATATTGTCTGTCGTTGCTTTTGTTTGCTCTTACTTGTTTTCTTTTTCAAGCTCTTTTCGGAAAAATCGCTTCCCCCTTGTTGCAGTCCCGTAAACTGCTTTAAATGTTCGTACAGTGCAGCAATACTCACTGCATTCGTCCGAATCACTGAAACTGTGTTTGGATCCATGTGTACCTGCTGTTTATTTTGGCTTTATTTTACGCTTTTTATGTATTGCTTTATAACGTTCAAACTGTCCTAGTTGTCCATGTACAACAGACTTTATATGGTTTTAGGTGTTGGTACAACTTTATTCGAATTCGAATATTCACCTTTCACCTTTTATTTTTTCGTTGAATTTTTTTCGTTTTTCTCGGATTGATTTTTTTTTTCTTTCCTGATACTATTTCTTTTCGATTCTCAAGACTTCCTCTGATTATGCTATTGGGTGAAAAGTAATAAATGCTAATAAAAGTTCCCCCAAAGTGCAGGTCAAATTGTTAATCACCAAAAAAAAATATAGCTTAAATCATTGTAAGCTCAATTACAAATAATTGATGTACACCAATGATGGATTGTAAACTTGTTTTACTTTTCAAGACTAGACCATTTATGTAAAGGAGATTATTTGACATTGTAGGGTACTAGATTGTACTTGGTGTATGCATTGCAAAGGTCGTGATATTGTACTACTCATAATCAAGCCATCCATAATCGGAAATTAACTGAACTACAAAAATAACTGTAGATCATTTTATAAATATAAATGCAACTTGGATTGCTTGGCTTTCGTGTTCTTAAGCCAACTGTTCAATCTGCAACTTTCTCTCTACCACCAAACTCACCGCTATTAAACTTTAACCGCTTCAAGGACCTGGGATCACAACCCTTGATCACACATGTTAAAAATCATAATTGTATTTACTAGATTTACATTTTGATTCCCCCCTCCCCCCCCCCCTTCACCATTATTCAGTTAAAAAAACTGCAATTTAGTAATTAAACCAACAAGAGTAACATAATGAGAAAAGCTAAAGAAGCTAGAGATTTGGTATCACTAATCTAATTCAAATAAAAAAAAACCCTTGACATTCTCTAACTTTCAGCAGTAAACAGGCGGCAAATCAAAATAGTAACAATAAGAAGAAAAAAACAATTTCAAATTTCAAAGGTTGACAATTCAAATGTTTCACCAATAGGATCTGCAGAATAAAAACCCACTAGTCCAATTATCAAGGTCCTAGAATAGAAATTAGGCAAACTGCAGAAATATCAAAAGAAAAATTTACCAGTTTAATAAAAAAAACTAGAAAATTTTTTCTCAACTAAAAGCTTAAACAAAAACTTGAGACAATATAAAAGTACGGAGATCCGCGAAAATCGCAGAAAACTTCAATTTTCGCACTCCTTAGATCCTTTAGCATAAGTTTTGTTATATCCTGCGTTTTAATGAAAGAGAGTAGACCCCCGCTTTATATACTGGAATATCTATGTCACATAACTTGGTCACGAAGTTGCTGTTTTTGTTTTAAAAACGGCTGTGCTTAAGACCCAAGACTTGTGATTTTTTTGGTGTAAAAGGTGCTGGGGTTTTTATTTTTCAAGTAGGGTAAAGATACATTACTTGTCAGCTTTACCGGCTGTTCATATTGCTTAAGCTTGAGTCATAAGTGCGATATATCATCTCAAAAGGTATTTTTTTGGGGACTTCCTGTGTTTTTAATCATGCTCAATACACCAACAGAACTAATTTTATTGCCCCCCTTTGTTTAGCTGTTTTTATACTTGGTACGCTTTTGTTTGACTTTTTGCTTTTGTTTTGATCTTTTTAGGTCTTTGTTTAGAGTTGGACTAGGCTAGTTGAATAAAGACTGGGCTTGGGATCTTGATCTTGGGTTTTCAGTCTTTTTTTTTAGCTAGTCTAAGCCAAGTTTTTTCAAAGACCCGGAGACTAAAACATTAACAAAGTCGAAACAAAGTGGTGAGTGTGTGAATGCCTAGACGTTTAGGTGGGTGGTATACACGGTTTACTCTGTTGGTACAAGGGTTCTTTACAGAGGCGGGCTGGTTGGTATATTTGGGCAAAGTTACTGCAACTCTTGCCTGTATGTATACTGATAGGTTTGTTTCGGTATTCTTGGTATCTCTTGGTAGCATGCACAGGGAACATTACAATACGTTATTTTACAAGCAAAATGAGCAGAATATCAATAAAATCAACCTGGGTATACAAGTAAAAGTATATGCGAGTTGAAATATATGATTTTTCACTAGGAAAAGAGTTAACTTGGTTCTTTACTAAAATCGCTTTATACTCTGTATTTTAAAAAAAAACACAAGACAACATGTTGTTATTTCATGAACAATCTTTTACTGGATAAAGCAATAGTTTGGCGTATATTGATAATATAAAAAATTTAATAGAAAAGGTATAAGATGGGAAGAAGGAGGGGTGGGAGATGGTTAAAGGGAAAGCAGCAAGGCGACGAAAGTTGAATTGCTGCAGTTATTTCCCAGTACGTTTTTTACGAGGCTTTAATACATGGCCTTGGCCGGAAAACATGCTTGTCTCGGGCTTGGTGTCCGTTTTGGGGGACTCTGGCTTGAATCCAAAGAACAGTTGACCAACAGGGAGATCCAACTCTACGGGCTCATCACCACCAGAAAACTCTACATCTTTCCTAACGAAAAAAAAAGATAGTATTAGTAGTAGTGGTGGTGGTAGTAGCAATAGTAGTAATAGCAGTAGTGATGGTGGTAGTAATAGTAGTAAATGTTAACCTACATTGGGCTGACATCTGAATTCGCATATGATCTTTTGGCAGAATTTGCCGAGTTTAGTTTGGAGCCATTCCCTGAAAAGGCAGAGAATTTGGCGGGATTGTTGGATATTCTGGAGTTTTGTTCATGTTGCTCGATTTCAGAGGCCATAGATAGGCTATCGAGATTAGACTTTGTTGAGGCACTGGAGGAGGCTGGACCAACGTTGTAGCTTGGCTCGACATATCCGGGAGGTGCTTCAAAGTCGACCTGCAAGTCGGTTTCTACAATAGAGATCCCCTCGACTGAAGGTTTGGTTTCAAGAACCAAAATGTCGTATAGTTTGTTATTATATGTAATTGTGAACAAGTCACCCGTAGTCAATGTCGAAAAGTTTCTCAGCGCGTTTTCAAGAACTGCTCTGTGGTCACTGATGTCTAAAAAGTCTGTTGACTGTGGCTGAATCTTTACAAATGTACCCAGTCTCAGCGATACATTCTCGATGCTGACAAAGTCTCTGGCTTGAAGACCCAAACTCCTCATTAGCTATTTTTTTTACATTTTCACATTTTTATACAGCTATTTATCTAATTTTTTTTCGTTCCGTTTGCTAACCAGCCAGAAAAAGAAAAAGAAAAAAAAGAACATCGAGTTATAAACAAATAAAGTCTTATAACCAAAACTCTGTGGCCTGTTTATTACCCATTCCGGAAGATACACATGACCCTCTTCAGCTGTGAATTCCAATACTCCCGCGTTTGACCGTTTTCCTGTGTTTGTGTTTGTTATCGAAAACAGCATTGGATACTCAACGTTCAACCGACCTAATCGAAACATATAAACTCTTTAGAACATGACAAGTCCCAGTTATACACAAAAAATAAGACTAAACACCAGAAACACCATAAATATTAGTGCTAACATCACATCAGGTATTTTTGTTTTAAACAATGTGTTGGTGCTTACTTAGCCTGTCGAGGGCAGAGGATGGCAAGAAAACTACATTTTAACAAAAGTTTACTTGTGTTTTAGTTTAGTTGGCTACATTCTTGAATTCACAAGCAAAACGAGCCAAAATTCCATCTCAACATTTCTATATTCTCTCCATTCAACCAAAATTAGCCTTTCGTTTCTAGTTACTTTTTCCTCCGTAGTTGGCTGTCAAGTGTGCTACGCCACCCATATGCGACAAAGGGAATGCTCGGTACTGTGCTTTGAAGTTTTGAGGCGTATTTCTTGCTCTTCGGCCAAATCCAAATGGAAACCCTGAAAAATTGTCGAAATCCTCTTCCGCATTATCAAATTCGTTATACTAGACAAAGAAAGAAATAAATAGTACCAGTATTAGTAAATATAAACATCGAGAGTATATACAAGAAAGCCATATCTGCACTAAAAAAGCCGAGTTCAAGCCCGCTGCTTTATGAATTACCAATGAACTGAGCTTGAATTCATATTTAAAGCATTTTCACTTGCCATTATTTGCTATTTTTTGATTTTTTTTTAATTACTAAATCTGTAGATGCCCTTTTTGTTACAGCTAAAGTGTTTGATACAAAGGTCTGCGTACAGAGGTTCGGATATAGTAGGTCCTTTGACAGATTCGAGTGTATCAAGGCTTTACTGAAGTCCTGTTTCCTTGAATTAAACTTGCTGAATTTATAAAACCCTGCCAATTGTAGTCGCTGTTTCGAGTGCTAATAAAAACCGTTTGCAGATTTTTGTGTGTTCTAAAGCAATAAATCTAGAGTGTAAATGTAAAGTATACGTTTAGAGTGATGGTTTTGTAAAACGCATTAAAAAGCTAAACCCCTTAGTAGCAGTGTTTTTAATGGAGACAAAACTTTAACCAAACCAGCAAATAAACACAAGTGTATTTGACCTTTTCTTTTTTGTATTGGAAGTAGATTGAAATTTAAACAAATTACGTATTGTTCCAAGCCGCCAATAAAAGGAAAGGAAACAATTAACATTAGCATTTAAAAAAAGAAACAATAACGCCCAGAAAGCTGGCGGAAAATGAGTAGTTTAGCGTTAAAAATTCTGGGAGAATAAAACATATTATTTAAGCCTTGACGTTTTAAACGGTAAATATTTCACCAAAATTAGAAAAAAAATCAGGATCGAATTTGAATTGAATGAATCGAAATAGTATACTAGTTACAGAAATTGTGTTTACAAATTAATCAATAAAAAAAATTTTTTGTAAAAAAAAAAAAAAAGCAAGTAGAACCGAATATCTATTTTTTTCCCCAAGATTAACAAAGTTGCGATTTAAAAGCGAAAAGATAGAAATCCAGGCTTTTGATAACTATTGCAATCCAACAAAATAGAGTATATCAAGATAGAATATACCGATAGTGTTAGATAAATAGAAAACAAAAGAGGAGGTAGAGAAGAAGAAAAAAGTTACATTCAAAAGATAATAGACAGAGTTGGATTTTAATTTTAATTTCGGAAATAGGATTTTTAGACATAAAACCAGGATCGGAATATATTAATTCAACAACAAAAAAAGCAACAGTAGCAGTTGAGAAGAGAAAGAAAAGGAAAAGCGGGGTATAGTAAAATACAATACAACAGAGTAGGATAGAAATATAAACAAATCAGAGAGAATGGAAAAGAGAATAAAAATCGAGGGGGGATCAATGGTAAACGGGGAGAAAAATACGGGGGGTGTGGTTAGGGGAAGTAGGTTATTTGAGCCATATAGAACGATTGGGCAGGTTGCAGGAGGGGTGGGCCATTCGATACAGTACCTGGGACAAAAGGCGTTTTTGACGACGTGTATAGGAAATTCGTTTAATGTGTATGATGTGGAGAGTCTGAATTTGATATTTGTTGGGCCGCAATTCGAAAAGAGCATAGATAGTTTAGCGTCGTTTGGGGAGGATACGTTTGTGTCAGTTGGGGGAAAAGTGGTTTTGTGTAGTAGGGGAAAGGTGGTGGGGGAGTTTGAGTATGAGGAGGAGAAGGGGGAGGTGTTTGAGTTGATGGTTTATGGGGGATATTTGCTGGGGATATCAGAGTCAAACAGTGTGTATGTGTGGGATATAAAGAGCAGGGAGGTTTACAATGTGATTGAGTTTGAAAGGGAGAGGTTTTTGGCGCGATGCATGGTTCACCCAAGTGCGTACTTGGACAAGATAGTGGTTGGGAGTCAGCAAGGGACGTTGAGGGTGGTGAATGTAAGGACGGGAAAGGAAATATTTACGAGCAAGAAGTTTGGGTCGGCAATAACGACGCTGGAGCAGTCACCGGCGCTGGATATATTGGGAGTGGGAACACTGGGGGGACAGTTGGTGCTGTATAACATAAGAGAGGATGAAAAGGTGATGAGGTTTGAGCAGGAGGGAAAGGTGACGTCGATATCGTTTAGGACAGAAATCAACCAGAGCGGAATGATGGTGAGCAGCAACTCGGAGGGCGACATAGCGATTTGGGACTTGGAGAACAAGAAGGTTGTTCATGTGATGAAGGAGGCACATGAGGGAAACATCGGCAAGCTGGACTTTATCCACGGACAGTCGCTGATGGTGTCAACAGGCCAAGACAACTCGATAATAGAGTGGCTGTTTGACAGTTCAATTAGCACACCAAGAATCCTAAAGTCGCGCAATGGCCATTTTGCCAACCCAACAAAGATCCGGTACTATGGAGACGACGGTAAGCGGATTCTCAGCTGCGGAAGAGACCAGAGCCTAAGACTATTTTCAACGATCAGAGACTCGCAGAGCGTAGAGCTTTCGCAAAAGTTACGCAGCAAAAGAAACAACGTCTCAAACAGACTGCCTATGGTAGTTAACTTCAGCAGCGAAGTCTGTCGCGAGAAGGATTGGGACAACGTTTTGGCTTGCCATTTGAATTTGGGATATGCAACAACATGGTCAACTTCACGCAAAAGCATTGGCAAACATGAAATTGTAGCCAAGGACTCGAGCATTATCAAGGTAATTATAACCAGTAATAGTATATGTAGTAGTAGTAGTAGTAGTAGTAGTAGTAGTAGTAGTAATAAATAATAAATAATTAATAATTAATAATTAATAATTAATAATAAATTAAATAGACTACAGCAGTTTCAGCTTGTGGTAACTTTGGGTTTATTGGAACAGTGACCGGTAGAATAGAAATGGTTAATTTGCAGTCAGGAATCACACGTAAAGAGTTCCTGGGCCATACCAAGCAGATAACAAGCATCCAGACAGACGACAGCAACACAACCGTATTCTCTGCGTCGCTAGACTCAACAATCAAGTTTTTTAACGTTTCTGACGGAACAGTAAAGACATCGATAAAACTGGAGTCACCAGCATCTGCACTGATCCACCACCGCAGCTCGGATTTGTTGGCTGCAATCTGCGACGACTTCGGTATTTTGGTGTTTGATGCCGAAACCGGAAGACTGGTAAGAAACTTTGTTGGGCATTACAACAGAGTTACAGACATCACGTTTAGTCCAGACGGGCGTTGGTTGGTTTCGTGTTCGCTTGACTCGACTATCAGAACTTGGGACTTGCCAAGCGGACACTTGGTTGACTGTTTCAGGGTGAACAAGGTTGCAACCAGCATTGATTTCAGTCCAACGTTTGACTTTATTGTGACCAGCCATCTTGACAACCTTGGTTTGTGTTTGTGGACCAATAAGGCGTTGTTTGATCACGTGACTCTCAGCAAAATTGACGAGGATGAAAGCTTCAGCCTGGTTGACATGCCAAACTCTGAATTTGGTCCAAGTGGTGCTGACGATTTGGAAAACGAGGCTGATGCTGATGCTGATGCTGATGCTGATGCTGTAGTGAGCGAGAGCAATGCAGACAAAAAGGTGCTGTTGAGCAATCCAAGGTCCGAACTGTTTTCTCTGCCATCGATGCTGCTTGAGAGCATGATTACGTTGTCGGCAGAGTCAAAGTCAAAGTGGCAAACACTGCTTAACATTGACGTTATTAAGAAGAGAAATCGCCCAGTCATGCCGCCAAAAGCTCCGGAGAAGGCGCCGTTTTTCCTGCCAACAACTGCGGGACTTGCACCAGAGTTTGTGACAAAGGAGGAGGGAGGTGGGAAGGGAGAATTGGAGGGTGATGCGGATAGTGAGGCTAGCAGGGTGAATAAATCGTTGCACTCCAGCGAGTCTGAGGTGGTTCGGTTGTTGAGGTTGGGCCAGGAGGTGAACGAGTACACTGCAATGTTTGAGTACTTGTTCAGCCAGTCAGTGTCCTCAACCGACTACGAAATCAGGTCAATCCATAATGGCTACGACAGCGATCTGGCCCTGCTGATTGCTTTTGCTGGTGCCCTCAAGTGGCAGCTTGAAAGGCTCCAGAACTTTGACATGGTTCAGGCCTACCTGCAGCTGTTCCTCAAGGTGTATAACGACCAGATCCAAGCCTGTTTCCACCACTCTGGCCTGAAAAATCCCGACCAAAGCGGAGATAGTGACCCTGATGACGCTGGTTTTGGCATTGATTTTGCATTTGACGAAGATGATAAGTCTGATTTCAAACTGGTCTTGTCTGACGTCCTAGCTCTCTGCAAAACCCAGTGGCTTAGAGTCGATGATTTGTCTAGATATACTCTATGCATGGTTAACTATTTCTGCCCATAATTTACCTCTTTCTTTTTTTTTTTTTTTGTTCCTTTCTTTACTTTTTTTCTTTTTTCTTTTCCGCTTTTACCAATATTATATTTTTATTTTTATTTTTTACTTTCAACAATAACAACAGTTACACATCTCAAGTATTTGAAATAAGTCTGCTTTACCACCTGTTAGTGCTTAGTCTATCCCTGGAACTATAACCAAGACATAGTATAAATAGTGTGAGAAACTACACTATTTACTTGATATAGTGAATAGACTAGGCCAAGCAACCTGAACTTGTTGATGCCGAACAAAATAATAGTACTGTGCCAATAAATACAACTGATTGACTACCAGAACGCCAGTGTAAAGCAGTATTCCCACCACATCCAACTCATCGGTAAACCAATAACTCTACATATTTGGACCAAACACTTTATTCGCTTCTACAGCACAAATGTAACTAAAGAGTACGGGTCAAAAAGACTTTTTTTTTGAAGTGACTCGTTATTGATGCACTGCTTGTAATTTGATTTATTGAATCTGCTGTTTGTTTTGTATCTTTCCAGCAATACCTTTTATAACAGGGGAGCGGGGGCCGAGCGGGGCGAGAGAGGTTTTTTTTAATTTTTTTTCTTTGTTGGACAAATAGTTGTGCCTCCAGGAACTCGCACAAGTGAATCATGATCGTTGGCTTTATTAGAACTGACTCATATATTAAAGAAACCCCAATTTCATTTTTTGGTTTAATCAATTCCCATTTGCAGGCTTATTTTTGGTTAGAAGCCAATGACAGCTTGCGTCCCGTGTTAACATTACGCCTGTTTATTTATTAATTTTCGTTCAAACTTATCCTATTAATCGGACTTTGTTTCAATTTCAATGAACTTGCTCTATTTATTTGCTTTTTTTTTCTATTCCTGTAATCATTTTATATCCCAGTTACTCTTTTTTATATTTTTGTCAACATCTTTACATCTTTTTTTTATTTTTTTTGGCATACAAGCCCAACAATTCGACAACCAAGTAACTCCATTCATACAGCACATTACTCGCAATGGCTTCAAGAAGCCGAACTTTTCTATTTATCCAATACAGAAACTCCTTTGGCCACACCCATCGACGGAAACGACAATCTGGCACATACAACACCCACTTGGGCTCAATCGAAAACACCGGTCTTATTCAAAACCAAAATCATGAAACTTTTGAGATGTCTAGCCTGTCACCCATTTGGTACGTTTCAATCCAAACATTCTTTTTCTTGCGCTTTTTTTGTCAACTCTAATTCACATCTTTACAGCCACAGCATATCCAATTTATCGACTGAATGTCAGTATCAAATATAGTAATCATACTAAACACCTTGTTCAATACTGCTACTTTTTTTTTGATATTCTCAAATAGGGTTGATGTCGTTGACGATGCAAGTATATTAATTTTATTTATTCCTACATTTAATAAGAAAAGGATAAAGGCTCCAAATGTTTGATATTGATTTCAACGCTTTTATGTTGTTTTTTTTTAACCAGCTTGCTGAATTGTTTTTATATTGTTTTACAACCTTAACTTTTCTAATCAATACAGGTTAACGACAAAATCGAGCTAATAACAAACAGCAGTAAGTTTTTTTTATTTATCACAATTGTTTATAGCTCTGTTTTGTTTGTTTATTCGTGTTGGTTAAATTGCGTCTGCGATTACTGCTTTATAGTCAAAAACCTAAACAAAATGCACAGAAACCACTTGCTACCAGGATTTAACGACCGGACAATCGAAGAAAAAGCCATAAACGAACTAACAAGGGATATAACAAAGGTAAATACACTCTCTAACACACCGCCCACTCGCTCAAAGATTCACGTTGATATTTGTAAACAGATTCATACTTTATTATATTGCTAATGTATGTTTGTGTGTATGTTTGTTTGTAGATGTTTCATACCACCCAAGAGTCTATCCGTGAAGTTGAGGCATTTTCCACTGGAGGCCAAGAAATTCTGATTGGAAAAAACATCCAAAAAGCACTTGCTCAGAAACTACAGGACATATCGGCAGATTTTAGAAAGCAGCAATCGAAATATTTGCAAGGTTTGTAACACAGCCATTTACTCTTTTTTTGTTTTGGTTTTACCAAACAGCAACTCGATAATATACAAACGAAATGAGCATATTTTCTGTGTTTTTTGTTTATTGTTGTTATTGTTGGTGCTCTGCTTTTAAATAAAATAATAATTTCTGGTACGTATTCTGTAGAAATATCTGGTCGAAACAACCAGAGTCAGGATGTGTTTGCAATTGACCATGAAAAGGAACGACTACGACACCAGAAATTTGACCTTGTAAGCAAACCAACATACTTTTAACAGCAGCTAGCAATTCAATAAACGGATAAAAGCGGACATTATTGAATGATTTGGCATGGTTAGTGATAGCGATATCAAGCATTATCAATTTTATTTGAACCATGCATTTTTTTTTTTTTGGGGGACTGTAGTCGTTGACTGAGGAGCAGGTTTCTATAATGGAGTCGTCAGAAAACGTAATAAACCAAAGAGAGTCAGAAATCACAGATATCCACACATCGATTAATGAACTGTCTACGGTGTTTAAAGAGCTGCAAATCATGGTGATTAACCAAGGAACGATGCTAGATAGGATAGACTACAACGTTGAAAACACCCTGGTCAATGTCCAAGCTGCTGACGGAGAACTTAAAAAGGTAAGAATTAACTTTTCACTTCACTTTTTATTCTCTCGATATTTACAACAAGTTGTTTATTTGCGACATTTACTAGTTTGATCATTTACCACAGGTATTTACTATGTGATGATTGTTGTTGATATAAATAGGCGGAAAAGAGTCAGCGGGATTCGCCAACTACGAAAATAATCTATGCGTTGCTTTTGATATTTATAGTGTTGTTTATTATTCTGATGTTGAAATGGATGTAGAAAGTTGGCAAGTTTGACAAGATTTTGAAAAGAGTTTGACAAAAGTTTGGCAAGATTATGAAAAATTGACAAGATTTTGAAGAAAAAAAAGAAAAAAAAAAGACGATGGATAGTTATAGTTAAATAGTAGTAGATTCAAAATTTATTTTTATTAATAAAAAAAACTCATTCTTGGTTAAAGAGACGAAAAAAAAGAGTAGATTATAATAAAGAATAAAGATGAAGAATTAAAGGGTAAAAAGATTAAATGAAGGATTTGACAAAGGAAGAGATGGCATCCTTAAGGCTCTTTTCAGTGGCAGGTTCGATGGCGTTGGTGTCACGAATAGCCTGGAGAATGGCGCTGTGGGTGGTTTGCATGTATGGGAGGAAGACAGACTCGAACTCGACAATACGGTTGGTTGGGATCTTGTCAAGATAACCGTTGACACCAGCATAGACGACAACGACCTGGTCCTCAACAGAGAGAGGAGAGTATTGTGGCTGTTTGAGCAATTCAGTGAGACGGGCACCACGGTTAAGCAAGAACTGGGTTGAGGCATCGAGATCAGAACCGAACTGGGCAAATGCAGCAACTTCACGGTACTGGGCAAGGAAAAGCTTGAGGGAACCAGCGACCTGTTTCATGGCCTTTGTCTGGGCAGCAGATCCGACACGGGAGACGGAAATACCGACATTGATAGCAGGGCGGATACCCTTGAAGAAGAGCTCAGCTTCCAAGAAGATCTGTCCATCAGTGATGGAAATGACGTTGGTTGGAATGTAGGCAGACACATCACCACCTTGGGTTTCAATGATTGGCAGGGCAGTGAGGGAGCCGGACTTGAAGTTCTTGTTGAGCTTGGCGGCTCTTTCAAGGAGACGGGAATGGAGGTAGAAAACATCACCTGGGTAAGCCTCACGACCTGGAGGACGACGGAGAAGAAGCGACATTTGACGGTAGGCAACGGCCTGCTTGGACAAATCGTCATAGATGATGAGACCGTGCTTTCCATTGTCACGGAAGTATTCACCCATAGCACATCCCGAGTATGGGGCCAGGTACTGCAGTGGGGCGGCCTCGGAGGCTGTGGCTGCTACTATGATTGTGTATTTGAGAGCATCGTACTCTTCAAGGGTCTGTACAAACTGTGCAACAGTCGATCTCTTCTGGCCAATAGCAACGTACACACAGTACAGCTTCTTGGTCTCGTCTTGCGAGTCGTTCCAGCGCTTCTGGTTAAGAATGGTGTCCAGAGCTACTGCTGTCTTTCCGGTTTGACGATCTCCAATAATCAACTCACGCTGACCACGACCAATTGGCAACATACTGTCTACTGACTTGATTCCTGTCTGCATAGGCTCGTGTACAGATTGACGTGGGATAATTCCTGGTGCCTTGACCTGTGCACGTGTACGCTGCGATGACTTGATTGGACCTTTTCCGTCAATTGGGTTACCCAAAGCATCAACTACTCTGCCCAAAAGCCCCATACCTACTGGCACATCCACAATGGATCCGGTACGCTTTACGGTATCTCCCTCCTTGATCAAACGATCATTACCGAAAATTACAATACCTACATTGTCTGCTTCCAAATTAAGTGCCATACCCTAAACCATATCATATAATTTTATATCATATTATATCGAATTAAATTATATTATATTTACTTTTTACTCTTTCTTTTTTACTTTTTTCTTTTTTTACTTTTTTACTTTAACTTTTCAACTTACTTGTACTCCTGATGAGAATTCAACCATCTCTTCAGCTTGCACATTCTTTAGCCCGTAAACTCTAGCAATACCATCTCCTACTGACAATACACGTCCTGTTTCTTGGAGATCTACTTTGCTAATGCTGTTCAAGATACGTTCTTCAAGAACCGATGTGACCTCTGATGCAGCTATTACCCATCAATTCATACACAACCTTTCATTAGTATCCTTATCCTTACCACAATTACCTTTATCATTATCTTCTATTTACTATTTCTATCTTTATAAGCGTATAAATATTTTTTCTTTTAAATACTATTTATTGTTCTTGTTTTTGTTTTTTTGTGTTTTTTACCAGGCTTAGGTCCTGCCAAAGTTGGTGAACTTGTGCTGATTGATCGGACTGCCATTGGTGCAGCGGCACGGACCTATCCATTATTATTTTTCCATCATTTTTTTTAATCATCTATTCAACCTTTTTTCATCATCTTGTTTATTCAATTTGATCTTGGTTAAACCGTTATTATCTCTAAACTATAATTACCGCTGAACGAGCAAATGGGACGCGGGCTGCTGAAAAAAGTCTGGTGGTATTCTTAAGCATCTTTTCTATTATTTTGTTTTTTATATATATATCGGTTAGTTTTGTCTTTTCTTTACTTTTCTTGTATTTTCAATTCTTCTAGTTACTCTATCCTTTTCCTTTTGTTATCCTTGTTTTTTTTATTCCTTTCTTTTTGAGGATGATGATCATGTCGGCTTTTAAAGATGAGCACACTACTGCGATTCTTTTCATTCAGGATCAGGTTTCCTAGATCAATCTGAATCTTGTTCTCCTCTTTTTTTTTCTTCTTCCTCAATCTTGCCGATTCAACTTGTTCATCATCTTACATCCAAAGGAAAAAAAAACAAGTAAACAAACAACATGCTACAGAGATCGGCCTCAAAAGACCAGATCTGCGTGCTTACAACTACATTCAGCTACGTTATTAGTATATTTCTATATGTATTAGTAGTGTTAATGATATTTACGCACCCTTATTCTTTTTATAATATAATATGTGTATTTATTAATTGATTATAAAGAAAAACGATTCTCTCAATTAAGTTTAATCTCAAACCTTTACAAATCTAACTAAATCCTTTTTTTTTTCTTTTCAATATTGTTATATCTATGTTTACAGATTAAATTTTTCTGCTTATTTTTTGTTTTCAACTTTTCTTATTATCTTTTTTTTTTTTTTCAACCACCACTTTTTGTTTTCGCTTTTACATTTAACACTTTTCTTCTTACTCCAGCTAAAACTACTATTTTCTTTTCTTTTATCAACATTGAATTTCTCATCGTTAAACTGATAAGGATAGGGGTTTTTTTTTTTTTCTTCCTTGTTCCTTAATCTTTTTTTTTTTTTGTCAATTTAGGTTTTAAGAGAGGGGAAATTGGATTTGGATCGTGAGGTTCATAGGCTCGATAAAAACCTGCCTTTTTATCTATCCTCTTTTATTTCTGTATAGCCAACATAATTCATTTCTTCCTCTTCCCTCCTATCTTTTTTTTTCTTGCAAATCTCCAAACACTTTGCTTTATTTTTTTTCCTTTTCCTCCTCATAATTTCAACATGTTTTCTATTGGAATTTCAACTATCGTATTAACTTTAGAGATCTTAGCTTCCATTCGCTGTGTATCCACCGAATAGCATCACATCCTGCATTTTTTTTTGTGCTATTCTTGCGAATCTATCCATTCATTCACTCTTTTTCTTCATTTTTTTTTTCATTTATCAATTCAAACCTTACTAATTGTGGTTGCTTATTGCCCGCCTTTTTGATTACAATTACGCTCTTTGTTTTATCTAGTAGTACTGTTTTACTTTGCTTTTGGCTAATGAGAGCGGTTCTACTGGTATCACTCCAATCTCCTTGTCATTTTATTCGGTTTTCATATGACAAGCAAACCTTCCTACTTTATGCTTTCTACTAGGCTCTATTTTTTTTCCTGTTTACTGTCAAATTTAGCCTTTTTTACTATTGATTTCAGCCTTTTTTTTACTATTGACTTTAATCTTTTTCTTTTTTTTTTTTTGCTGCCACCAATCCACTAGCGTTTCCCATCTTCAATGAATCAATAATTATGGTCAAATCCACCTCCCTTATCTACATTCTCTTTTAAACTCAACCAAACAGTACCCAGCATCAAAAACGCAAAAGTAGCCACAAATAGCCAAGCTCTAAACCACTTTAAAACCAAACTCAAACAGAAAATTGATCCTGTTACAACAACTGATAAGCGTTGGATAGCGTGAACTATGTTTAAACATTGCATAAACGACCGCACCTACTCTAACTCTTCCACCTCTCACTACCAGTTTTCTGCTCTGTTTTATTCTGCTATGGTCAAAGATGTGAATGTGAATATATATATATAATTGTACAATTACTAAATCAAAAAAAAAAAAAAGAGTCAAACAAACCAGGCCTTAATATTTAGGCGACTTTATTATTTTGAATGGGTGGGCCTCGGTGTTGAAAACATAATCGTCTAGCGAGTAATAGTCGGTGGGACTAAACAAAAGATACAGGTACTTTAGGGTTTCAGCTATAAAGAAGCTTTCCATGCTGTTCTTGTGGTTTGAGGTGATATTTGTAGAAGTTACGTCATTGTAGGCGGAATACGCGGTTCCTGTTTTAGTGTACTTTTCAATTGCCTCAAATATCTTCCACCCCCAATCCCTGTACCTTTCTTCTTTGGTGACTCTATACAAAATCATCAAGCTTTCGATGGTTTCTGGTCTCAGTATGTAGACAGCGCTCATTGACTCAAACTCGTTATCAAAAAAATGGCTATTCCCAAAGTACTCTGGAGCCGTTGAGCTGGACTCATCGGTTTCAGATAGGCTGGCATAGGCATTGCTGCTGTGGTCGGTTTTGAATCGAACCATTTCTGGCCCTAGACCTGTTGGCGACTTCAAGTACATGTGGTAGCACGTCTTTGCCAGCTTCTTTGCCAACTCCAAATCTTCATGCCTATCTAGCTTATGTGCGCCAAGGGCAAGCAGTCCTGGAAAGAAACACGCTAAATGCTCCATTTCTCCTGTTGGCATCGTTGTCCCAGGTTCCAGCGATGATACATACCACAGCTTTGACCCAGTTGTTGACTGGAAAACCATTTTCTTCTTGATGCTTTCAATCGACTCCAAGTACATTCTCTTGTACTGCTCATCGCGGCCGTCATTCATCAAATATAGTTTTAGTAGATATTCGTACCAACTATCTCCTTGACCACCAATTGTAATTTTTCCGCTTAATCTCCCGGATTTCACGTCTACGTAAATAGGATATAGCCCTGGGGTTCTAAGTTTTGACTTTTCCAGCAGATCCACAATACTCTGGCTTCTGTCGTAATACTCTTGTTTGCCTGTGTATTGGTATAGCTTTTGGAACTCAAGCTGGATAGTTCCCACCTCAGCCAACGTGTTCTCAGGCCCTCTGATTGGTATCCTGCTGTTGTATTTAATAAACGAGTATGGGATTGCCGATGTGGTGTTAAAGCACGGCAGTAGCCCCTCTACAACATCAACAGCCTTCGCTAAAAACATCTTGTCATTACTGAGCTCAAACGCACTTATCAACCCCCCAACAACGCGAATAACCGTCTCAAACATACCTACATCAAAGAACTTTACCTAAAACCAACAAACACACACCAACATATTTTACATTTATACACTTGAAAGTCTGCAGCTATTTCAAGGCTGCGCTCAAAGAAACCATCGCAAAAACAACTAATTATGCATTCACTCTAGAGCCACCACCACCCCTCCTCCTCCTCCTCCCCAACACAGCACCTCCTACCCAACACAGCATATACACGTGTATACTATTCCCACTTACTGGTGTTTTTTTAAAATCAACGCCTTCAATATGGTCGCGCGCCTTTTTAAACTCATCTTTCATTCCCATAATATAAAGCGTGTCCAGCGAGTCTATAAGTGTCACGCCCCACCCGCCCCATTTGTCGTTGTGTCCCTGAGTCACTGGAAGCAACTCGTCCTTCCCGTACGCGTACTTGGTATACCCGGACCAGGCATGGTTCATTGCTTGGAAAACTTTTTCTCTTCTGAGAGCGTTTTTGTTGTCTTTTGGGTGCTTTTCCGGCCATGGATTAAGGTCAAAGTGTCCATAATAACCCTCATTGACATAAAGTTGCCTTATAACTACGCTTATGATAAATGTAAAAAACAGCAGCTTGCCAAACACCAATATTGCCCGCTTCCATGATTTAGTTAGTCTTGAACCCATGCTTTCACTTGTTTTTATGTTGTTTTTAAGGAAACACAACAGCTATATACTTTATTTTTCCACCTGTGTTTTTTTTTGTTTTTGGATGAGGACAGAAGTTGGTATACTCACAACTGTGATATACCAAGTCCTATTTATTCTTGCTATTTTTTGTATAGTTTACTTCTAGCGCTAACCACAACTATACTGCTTTTAGCTCGAGGAAATAAACTAAACGTGTGTTATGTATTAATTTTGGATCCAAGACATTATTATTGTTTTAAACAACCAACCAGTGGGCATTTTTCATCAAATTCCCTTGCTATTATTTTAAATTATTTTTGCAATTTTCACTTAATGTTGTTCAAGGACAAATTGTTATTTACTTTTGAAACAAACAATGGAAGTTGTTGATGTTTTTCTTTAGAGAAAAGTCGAATACATTTTCAATCTTTCATTTCACATTGACCAAATTATTTTTGGACTTTAACTTGAATTTAAAACGCTAAATTAACTGAAAGCCAAGATACTCTTGGGTCTTGGACAATTCCAATTGGTCACTTGACATTACTTTTCCATTTTTCCTTTACAATGCTATAATTAGTTTTTGTACTAGATTGATAAATAAACGTGAAAAAACTGTTTCAGAAGATCCTCACGCTGCTTTATTAACTTGACTTGAACTTGCAGTAATATTTAACCAACATAAAGTAAATCACTGCTTGCCCCAAAAATATTGAACGACACAGCGCCCCCCCCCCCCATTCGCACATTAGTTTTCACAATGAAGGTTTTAACCGCTACTAAACCAAAGTGAAATTGGGATTTACAACGCAAGCAAAAGCTTCCACTGCCCCAACCTATATACTCCAGATTTTATTTTACTTTTCCAATTGTTCGATTATTCACCAGCATACTAAGATGAACATAATACCAAATAAGATGCAAAGATGTCTCAGATACTTGGGCTTGTGAGTCATGTGGCACTCGTTGGCAAGTTTGTACAATAATTTAGCAAGCAGCCTTGCCAAACTTACTGATGTTTTGAGTAGAATTACGCACCAGCACACACAAACAATATCTTATTAAAAAGAAATACACCATCGTGATATGTCCATCAGTATTAAAATAAAGCTGGGTAATACTGTCTAGTTTGGTGCATGTTTTTATTAGAAACTGCGATGGTTTAAATGTACACAGATATATTGGTAAACTTTGGTGTAGATTTACGCTGCCTAAAATGTACTACACTGCAATGGACGGTGATCAAGTAAACAGCCCGAGAAGTCGGCTAGTGACTTATGGCTAGCGACTTATGGCTAGTAGTGCTTGCAAAGTAGTAAAAGATGAAAGCGGGTGAGAAAGAGGGTGAGAAAGTGGATGAGTGAAATAGAGAATGTTGCCAGTAGAGGAAATTGATGGTGTTATGTTATAATGTTTTATATCAGCAACAATGTAGAGAATTGAAATAAACCAGTGCACTTTATAAATCACTTGCCTCTATGGCAGAGTGCTAAAACAAAGTTGGTTGGAGCATATATCAACTAGTGCACTTTCCCAATAGTTGATTATTAAAAGAACAAAAGTAGCAATAACGAAATACAAAGTGTATGAGAAATAAAGAAAGTTGAACAAGACACCAAAGCAAAGCCGGGATTCTCGCTATCCAGTTTTGGTATTATTAATGATTAACCCCCTCCCACTTAAACCGTTGATTAGTTTGATTGAAAGACCGAAAAACAAGAGTAAATTGAGTTGATTGTTGATATTTGCATTAGCAAATAGAAATAACGGAATAAAGAGCAAATGGAGTAAAACGTAAAATATAAAAAAAAAATCGAAACTGAAAATCAGCAACAGTAACAGAAAGACGGGAAGGAGTTGGCGGAGGAACGTGTTACTGGAGCAAGTGTCGTTGTAAAGTAGTAGAAGTAAACTTTACGGTTGACCTTTGCTTTTTTTTTTTTTTGCTCTGTAAATTTCAAGAATTCAAACATAAATTCGTTTAGGTTTAACAGATTAATGACTTTTTAAAATCAGAGGAGGAAGAAAGAAAAAAGGCAACGACAACAACAGATACAATATTAGCGGGAATTTAGGGGAATATCTATAATATATTGTTATAAAAAAAGGAGGGAAAGGTAAAGAAACAGTGGAAAATCGTTGAAAATAAATAGGAATAGGCAGATAGAAGAATGAGCACGCGAATGGGCGTGGGTAGTATAAACAGCCTGGGGAAAGCAAGTAAAGAGGTGGGGATGGGGAGCGTTAAAGATGTGGGAGAGATGTTTAGGAAAAGTGGGTATTCAGTACGAGTACCGGAATCAGGGTTTGTAGACGATGGAAAGGTTTTGAGTGTGCTGGGGGCACAGACGCGAAAGTACATATACTTGGGGGAAAATGTGAAGGCGTACTTGATAGCGACGTTGCCAATGGACTTGTTGGAGGAACTGGTTTCAAGAAGGATGGATGGGGAGAAGGGAGAGAAGGAGGTGGGAGCGGGGGAGAGAGAGGGGATGGAGAGGGTTTATGAGAGGGAAGCAAGGGACTTTTTTCTTTCGTTGAGGTTTAGCATTACAACGTACAATAAGCGGTACGACAGGGTGGGGGAGGAGGGGGAGGAGAGAGAAGAGGGAAAAAGTGGGGCGGGGATGAAGGGGGATTTGCAGAGGGTGAAGGGGAAATATGGGCATGGGAGTATAGAGAGTGGGATGAAGAGCGTGGATAATAGCAATGTGAATAGTCCGGACAGGAAGGGGGAGGGACAGGGTAAGTTGGTGGCAGGGGCAAATAGGGGACAAAGAGGGGTGAATCGGGAGTATGAAGTAAAGAATAAGGGGAATAAGAATAGCAAAACGCCAATGTCGGTGCAGTCGGTGTACCCAAAGGTGAGAAGAAGCGGTAGTGGAAGGGAGGAGCTGGAGGGGTTGAGAGTAGAGAGGTGGGAGGAGAGTAGGTCGTGGGTGGGGATATATGAGTTCCAGCTTTGTGCAGAGACGAATCTGAAGGTGACAAGTGTGTTTTCGGGGGGAGTAGGGGGGAGCAAAGGGGAGCGGGAAAGGGAGAGGGAGAGGGAGATGATTGGGGAGCAGGAGGAGTTGGAGTTGGAGATAAGAGTGTCGAACCAGAAGCTGGACGACATGATCTTGGTTGGGGCGGACGGGTCAGTGGTGGTACCGCAGAGCAACAACAGCCAGGTGCAACTACTGGACGAGCTGTGCGGGTGGCTGACAAGTGAACAGCAGCTAGAAAGGAAGCAGGAAAGGAAGCAGGACGGGGGACAGACAAGGCATTTGTCGCAGCAGCAGCAACAGCAGGTGGTGCCAAAAAGGCGGGAGGCAAACGCATCGTTGCTGTCAAGAAGCACCAGGCAGATCCACATAATACCGATTGGCGAGGACAACGACATGGATGCACTAATGACGTTTCCAAGAAGAATGTTCCGAACGTCAGTTTCGACAAGACCAATAGTACAGCTGAGGTACAGGCTGGTACAGTCAGCGCCACATTGCGGAACAGAAATGGTGTTTCTGGAGGTGCACGTGATGAACGAAAGCAGGCCTGTACAAGTCGCTGGTCAAGACTCGGCGGGTGGTGAGGGTGGACAGGCAGTGAATCTTGTGGCTGTGGAGCTGGAGACACAGAATTTAGTGGTGACAAAGCTCAGTGGGGGCAAAGAGCAGGGCAGCGTGGAAATGGAGGGAGGGAACAGGGTTATAGCAAGCAGGTTCCCCAAGCTGCTAAAGACGGGTGAAGTATGGGTGGAAATCTACTGCATAGCGGTGTCTAGCTACAACAGCGGGACAGGCGACCAAGACGGGGGAAAGTCTGGAGCCATCAACAGGAACAGTGGCAGTGGAAGTGGAAGTGGAAGTGGTAGACATTTAAACTTGTACAGTGCAGCACAGAGCCAGATCTTCATCAAGGTGGTAGGCAGTATCCAGGACTCGGCCAGTTCCGGGTATCGGCCCGCTGAGCTACTGGAGCACAAAATACGGGTTGATCTGGCAAAACTGCTTGAGCCAACCAGCACGGGTATTGCCGGCAGTCCGTTCAACAGCGACGTCGCCAAACCGTCAACCTTTGCCAGTAACATAATCAGCACCAACACTCCCAGCTTCGTCCAGGTGTATGGGGGCTTTGAGTCGTTTGACGGCTCCACCAGTTCTGTTGGAAACTCTGCTGATGCAGCCGCGCCAGTCGCTGAGCAGCCACCGCTGCCTGCGTATCCATTGGTAAGGTTTTCGCCCCTGATTTCAACGGCCATGTCTGCGGCTCAGAGCAGGCCGTTAGTGGCTGGAACTACCAGTACCACTGCGGCGAGTTTGCGCGATGTCAACCAGCAATCCGGAGATTCAGCTGCCAGTTACCTGAACCCCTCAAGTCCCTTTATTTCAGCTGGCGTGTCAAAACAAACATTTGGCTACAAACCCCAAAATACACGCCTTCTGTCCCCAAGTCTTTACCCAATAAACTCCCCGAGAGCCCCCGGGGTGTCTGGCCAGATCCGCAGTGTGTACAGACCTGGATCGCTTCTTTCACCGCTTGTCAACCCAAACAGCAGCCATTTATCTCTTGCATCCTCCAAGCCCCACCAAACTTACCGGACATCGGCTGCGTCCTCAGCCACATACACGTCTGCCCAGCCCATCTCTACTCTAGCTGTGCCAAATCCTGCTGCCAACTCCTCGTGTCAGGTCCTGGTGTCCATCAAGTCTCCGTCAACCGTCAAACTCGGCTCTGTATTTTCAATCACCGTTTCCGTCAAAAATTGCCTGCCTTACTCCCTGCAAAATCTCATTCTCTGCACCGAGCTGCTTTCCTACACCCACTCCCAAACTTCCCCCAACCACTGCCCCAACACCTCTCAAAACAGCTCTGGTGTTTTTGAGTCGTGTCTTCTTCCTATGGACAAATCTGTTTCTCTCAGACATATCTTACCCAACGAGTCTGAGTCTGTCTTTGTGCGCTACTATGCATCTTCCCCTAATTTTGCCTCTATTGGCAACTTGTCCTTGCGCCACTCCCCCAACTCTCCCAACTCTTCTGATTTTGCCTTGGCCGAGTTTGACTGCCCTGTCTTGGTTTATGTTGATCCCAACTAGTTTCTTTTTTTCTTTCTTTTTTTCTTTAGACTCCATCCTTCCTTCTTTTGCTTTGTTGATATTATTCCATCTTGTTTATTCTTATTAGTTTATTTTATTTCTTTTTTGTGTTGATTAACAATTAAATATATATTTGATTTAATATTCGTGTTTATTGTCTTGGAATGTATAAACTTTTATTAAAATCAAAAAGTAATAATTAAATAATTAAATAATAAAAAAAGGCGAAAAGCTTGAAGAGTATTTGGATGTTTGAACAAGAAAAAAAAAAAAAAGTTGAAACTGGGATTTTCTAGATTTTGGCTACTTCAAACTTGGATATTCTCAACAAAGTGTGTCTTTGGTGGTGTTTCAACGTTCTCTGGTATCCCTTCCTTCTCTTCTTTTTGAATATCGTAATCAGTGAACTGTCAGGGTGCTCAATAACCGTTGCCTCAATTCGAACCACCTTTTCATCAACAAACGGCTTTCCTGTCAGTAAAAAATCTCTGCTTCCCAACTCCACCACTTGCAAAAGCTTGATCACATCTCCAACTGCAATACTATCGATTCTGTCCATAACAACAACATCCCCAAGCGTAACCGTGAATGGCCGTCCCTTAATTGTTACTGTTGCATAGTGACTGTCTTGTCTTGCCAACAGCTTCACCAACTCTTTCGACTCGCTCTCCGTCTCAACTCTTGGAACCTTTACCCCAACCAAACTCCCAATCCCGTCTCCATTTACTCTTGCCTTCACTCTTTCTTTTTCCATAATCGTCAAACTCTTGTTCTCTGCTTTTTCTCCCTGCGCCCACGTTGATTCCATCAAACTCAATTTTCCTGCTGCCGAGAAACTCCTTTGCTTCTGCATCCAGCCCGCTCTAGCATCCAACACCAAATTTGATACCCCATTTCCCTCTGAATTAACCAATCTATTTCCTTCACCTCGTAAAACTAGCCCTTTACTCGCACCTGCAGTTATTTTTTTAAAATAAAATAAAGCCCAGCTGTTATTCCTTTGTTTCTTTACTGTTTATTTCCCATTTCATAAAGTTTTCACTTTCAATTTAACCAATACAACCAGATTCAATAAATCCTCGTGCCAACTTTTCAATTTGTCTATTTATCTTTCCCTCCCCTAATCCAGCACTCTCCCTCCCTTCTATTTGCTCTTTATTTTTTTCATTTTTTTTTCCCCCATTACCTTTAATCGCCGACAAAATCCTGGTTTGTCCTGCCCGAAGCATTGTCTGATTCTGCCTTGCTTCTGTATACCGTTTTATTCTTTTTTTTCCTTCTTACTCTCTACTCCTTCAAAAAAAACCCCAATTGAATACAATAAATAAAAAAAAACTCGAACAAAGAAATCCTCAAATCCACAATCTAATTGTATTTTATCTATCTTTCTATTTACTTTTTTATTATCTACAATTTTTTTTAGTTCAATTTTTTTTTTTTTTTACTTTTTTATTCTCTTCAAATCTTATTGATCAAATCGGTCAAATTTACTTTATCAATATGATTATTTTTTTTACTTGTTTTTTTTATTTTCTTCCGATATTCTCCATCCACTAATTAGTTTTATGCTTTTTCTTTTTATTACTGCTTCGATACATGTGTAGTGAAAATACAACAATAATTCAACTAGATCGATAGTAACTCCTTTGAGCTTTTTTTTTAAATCTACCTTATAAATACTCCTCCACCATCCACTAAACCCCACCACTTTGGAACTGTACCAACATTTAATTATACCGACTATCTCGTATATCTTGCTTAAAACACACGACCCCAAAAGTGACTTTTTTACTTGGCAAACTCTAGGAACCGAGCCCATTCATTTTTTTTAATTTTTCTACACACAACTTTGTTCCTTTTTCCACCTCCTTTTCGAGTTATTTGGGGTGGTTTTCAAATGTATTTATTTTATTCAAGAAATACACTTTTATTTCAACAAAAGTAAAAGAAACAAAAAAAACACACTCCTAATGTAAAAATACTAAATGCCGTTACGTTGTTTATATCCACGTTTTTAACCAGATTAGGTTGATTTGAATAAATGCGTGGTTTCAAGCTATAGAATGTAAATATTACTATTTGCATTCGCACTAAAGTTGATTTCTAGCTCTGCAACTTTGCAGTCTTGACTAAACCTCCTCTTTACAATAAGCATAATGAATGTGTATATCATATTCTGCGAGAACTTTATCAAAGGCGGCTTCTCTTCGAATAGTCCTCTCAGGACTGGCAGATTGTGATTTATATATATATCCACATTGGCTATCTCAATCAAGTTGTTTAGCAGTGCCGAGTTGTATCCATACTCCAACTCGTCAGTAATAATGTCAGTGCTGATTTTCAGACAGTAGAGCGGCCTCACAATAACGCCCTCTATTGGAATATCCGACAGTTCATAGTCCTCGTTGTTCTTGTTGTATATTTCGGTTATGTTTATGTCCAGAGAATGCTTTTCGGTCAGCTGTGTGTTACAATACAGCACATTAGTGCCCTCGCTATCCAGAATGGCATACATACTGAATAGCTTGGATAGTATGTTTGACCACTTGTGCTCTATCGATAGCTGGAGTATCTTTTCAAACTTGACTTTTTTCATTGTAGCCAGCAACTCAATGGCTAAATGCTCATGCTTTGCGATTCTTGGATACTGGTACTTTAAAAAATCACTAACTTTTAACAGTCTATCACCTATATCGTCTAACGAGTGGTAGTAGCTCCTCATGAACTGCCTAATTGTGCTTATTTCGTTTGAAACGCAGTACATCGATCTTGATATTGTCGATGCTTTTGGGTTTTGTGCCATCGCGAATATATCAGACAATATGGAGTATGGCAAGTTATCAAGTTTATTATGCGTGCCCATTGTCATGGATCTCTTGTATGATGGTTGAATAAATTGCTTTGCTTTAGGTGATAGGCAAAAAAAAAACTGAAAGAAAAATGTAGTAAGCTTAGTGACTAAGTTTAATGAATTGTATACAAACTAATTTGGTTTACACGTAAAAAAAAAAAGAGGCTACTAAACTGTTGCAACAAGGTCTCTTCATAAGCTTTAAATGGCTTTAAACTTTACAAAAAAATGAAATAAAAACTAAATACTAAAAGATAAAAAATAAAAATATCCAAGTGTGATGGTGGAAAGTCGCAACTAGTCATTATGCTATACCAAAGTTTATGCTTTTTTATGAAGCCAAACAGAATTGGTAACTTCTTGATTAATGGGTAAAAATAGAAATAGAAATAGTAATATTTGGTATACTATGATTTTCGGTATTTTTCCCGAACTAAACGACAAAAAAAAAAAAACCTCCCGTACCATTATCTAATTGGGCAGAGTTTGGAGCATTACCATTAATTACTTGACAAATACGCGCATGAGATTTAGAAAGTGAAAACCACTCGACACTAATTCGACTAGTTAAGTAATGGATGTTCCCCTCTGTTCAATCCAACTTGACAGTCGGAAAATAATGTTTACAGGTCTTTGGTAATCATATTTTGAATGTGACAAAACTCGACTCGCTTTAATAGTGCTTTTCTATTTGTCTTCACAAACATATATTGCCTTCTTTACAAGCTGAATACTCCAAACTCTTTATCGCATTGGATCTCGCTTTGCTATATTTAACTAAATTAGACGCGATTAAATTGGCAAGGTTTCAAGCCACGTTGGGTATTGGTCAGTTGTGACAAGCTGTTGTAATGGTCTAATGTCACAGGAATAATACGATGGGTGAGTGATGTTTACTTTTCATCACCACAACCCAAAGTTAAGAACATCTTGCAAACTCCAAACCCTTTTATCTCGCTATATATGCAAAGGAGTGTTGTTTTGAAAATCGCGCTACTTTTTTTCCCCCCCCTCATCTTTTGCTCCCATTTTTTCTCCTTTCTGTTTTTTTTTCGCCCTCTAACCGTCATAAAAAGTAGGGGCAAAAGAGTAGACGGTAAGATTGAAATGTATAAAATAGGGAAGGAAACGGTAACCATGCACAGTATCAGCCTAATCGATTGACTCAATGTCATAATACATTTGAATACAAACGCAAGCACAAACTTGCCAAACCGATGCCTCTTTATGTTTTGATTTACAGTCTTTCAGAAAGCATTACGTAATGTCTATGTTAAGGTCGCACCAGAATGGCCAAGCAAACAGAAATACAGTTTTGAAATTAGCTGCCCTGTTATGCACGCAAAAAAAAAAAAAAATCAAAAAGAAATCGTGCCTTTTGAATTTGTCCATAATAAATAGATTATACCAGCTGATTATTGGCTACACTCCTTTTTTCTCTCTTTCTTATAATTGATTTATTTTGCCTTGGTTTTTGAATGTGATTTTGGTGCCACTATAAACCGAGCATTACGTAAAAATCATTGAAAATCAATATAAAATTTTTTCACTTGATTAAAAAACAAGAAACAAACGAGTTTTTCACTCAAAAAAAAAGAAAAAAGAAAATCTTGGCCACAACTACTATGGAATATCGGAATAAATGTCGGGATAAAATAAGTGTAACAAGCAGTATTAAAAAGTGCTAGCAAACTATCAGCAGCTACATTATAGACTCAACAAGACGCCATACGCTGGCAACATTGCAGCCATCAGCAAAATTATCATGAATCCATGTCAAAGTGCTGAGAATGTTTGGGCTTTATACACCATATAATCTATGTTACCGCGAATTCCAAGATGTAAAAAACAAAAACAACAAAAAGTTAATTGAACCAGCCAGGACTCGAACCTGGAATCTCTTGATTCGTAGTCAAGCGCCTTGTCCATTGGGCCACAGGTCCTCAATAAAAATTAAGGTTTTGGCTAGTACTTGATGTCAATACTAAACTGCAAATATGACTCCTGGGTTTAGCAAAGACAGGAGAGTCCTGCCTCTTGTTTAAGCATGCGACTAGTGTGTGTTACTGTTTTTCTTAATTAAAATTAGCATACCATGGGGTTCTTCAAGTTTTCTTTGTCTTGTTTGTCAATAAAAGTTGGAGCCCCAACTTTTTTTTATTTTTAATTTGTAGTTTATTATTATTACGTTGTTTTAAAAAAGTAAAGTCAAGTTGGAATCAAAGATTAGTAGCGGCAGCTTGTATTTATCCCGTTTGTCAAGCTGTGGGTTTGAGATGGAAATTCCACATAATTTTTTGTATTGATAGATACAATACATTGGCGCAATGAAAAATTGTTTGGTGGGAAATGTTTGGAATTGAAATGCGTGGACGCTTTGTTTTGGAAGTTTTGTTAATTCTCAACCTCATTGTTGTGGTTTTATCACGATTGGGAGAAAGCAACCGAGCGTATTTGTACCTATATACAGATGCTACAATACAATGTGAGACTCATTAATCATAGATGTGCAAAGGTTTATCCAGCTATTTGGTTGATTATTGCCAAAAGCTAATTTCCTATTGACATTATATATTACCGAATTGGGGCGGCAAATATCGAAAAATTCACTTAATTTTTCAATCTTGCCGCTTTTAAAGTTTATAATATTAACATAAATTTAAATTATTTTCTTGATTTTCATTTGGTCCAATTAAAAACTTGGACTTATTAAAATCAAAACATGTTCTTGGCTTAATTATGCGATTGGGTCCTTCATAATGCGCTTTCGGAAGCTATGTTATTGTTTTTTTTTCTCCAGTCTAGACTCTTTTGTTTTAGGGTGATGACACTATCTTTTTGAGCTATAAAGTAAATAAAATATTCAGATCAAGTAAAGAAAAGGAAACAGCAGGCGGTTGTAGTTAGGCTAGATCGAAAATATAACAAGTGTGTATAACAGACCTGTGTTTAAACTGGTCACTACAAAGTTGTATAAATTCGAATTAAATTCCAGGAACGAGAAAATAATTGAAGGGTAGAGGAGAAAAACACAAACAGCAGCTTGAGATAGAAGGATGAATTTGACTCGAAGGAGAATATTTTTTGGAGGAGCATTAATCTTGGGCACACTTACTATAGGTTCTTTAACAACATATTACCGGAAGGAGCAAAAGAGAAATAAAGTCATGGATGCGGTAACTTCAATAGACGAATTGGTAAGGAATCCAATTCTGATTGAAACATTGAAATTCAAAAACGGATTCAGGCAAAAACCATCGAAACACGGCGTAGAAGAGCAAGGCGAAGGGGGTAAGGTGGATGTTGGGGATTTAAAAGTAAACGGTATTGATAATGTTACAGAGACAATAAAAAATCTAAGCATTCAAAGCGAACAAGACGGACAAGATGAGTACGATGAGATAGGTATATACAAGGGCAGCAAGTTTGTGACGGATAGGTATGTGCCCGGAAGACTGATATTTATTGGAGATATACACGGTTGTATAGCAGAGTTTGACAACCTGTTGAGCAAGCTAAAGTACGACAAGGAAAAGGATATAGTGGTTTTGCTAGGCGATTTGGTTGGAAAGGGGCCATCGCCTATAGAGGTTATAAGGAGAGCAGAGCAGATTGGGGCACTTGGGGTGAGGGGAAACCATGACGATTTGGTGCTTCGGTGGAAAGAGTATCTGGACAAACATCCAGACGTAACGACTGAGCAGCTAAGGGCGACAGAGCTGCCGTTTAAAGACTTTAGAGTGGATGGAGAGCATAAGGAAATCGCGATGAAGCTGGGGGAGCGGGAGTTTATGTACCTGGTATCGCTGCCAATTATGCTAAGGGTAAAGGTGGATGACAAGGTTTTGGTGGCGGTTCATGGGGGTTTGGATCCCAGAAAGTCGTTGGTGAAGCAAAAACCAAATGTGATTATGAGGATGAGAAACATTCTGGAGACAGGAAAGCCTATTGAAAAGAAGGACAAAGGAGGCGATGCGTGGTTTATTAAATGGGCCGATGCAGTGACAAAATCATCAAACGTAGGCTCAAAGAAGGAGTTTGCTGATACCAAGCTGGTTTCGCCTGAGCAAGTTGACTTGGTGCTTTATGGGCATGATGCGGGACGAAAGCTTCAGCTGCATGACTACACAATTGGCCTGGACTCGGGATGCGTCTATGGCAGATCTCTGAGCGCCTATGTGTTTCCAGCAAAGAAAATTGTGCATGTTGACTGCAAAGAGTACCAGTCAGTTGACAAGTAAACTACACAACATTGGGTATAAAATTGGACATTTACACCTCCTTATGCACACCAATAAATGCGATTTACAACACGAATATACATGTTTTTTTTCCTCTCCCTCTAACTCTTCACATCTCTTTTAATAGCACAATCCACCTTCTTTACAATTTAAAATTTCACTTTTTCAAATACAAATAAAATTATAAGCAATCCAAAGGGCGATCCAGGAGAATAAACGAAACTTTACTAGTGATGCACATTTGCTGACTGTGGTACTAGCAGTTTTCATATAAAACCCGAAAAAAAAACGGGGGGAAGAAAAAGAAAAAGCCCTTAGTCATGTTATCCAGATGAAAAGAGCTCAACACACGTTTTTTGACTGTTTTTTTTTTCATTTTTCATTTTTCATTTCAAAAGTAATATATATGTATATAAAAGTGACAATCTGTAGAAAGAAGGAAAGAAATTTAGAATAAAGGAAGGTAAGGATTAGGCAAGTAAAGGTGTGTGTGAGTGTAGTCTGTTGAAAGGCTAGTGCGACCTGACTGATTTTGAGGACTTGGACTTTGAATTTCTTGCGTTTTGTTTTAGAGCGAACCTGTTTTTTCTCTTGTACTCTCTTGTCAAATCAAGTCTTATTTTAGGCCAGGCTTCGTTAATAGCTTCTAAAGTTTCGGTCCTCATAAACGGAAGAATTTGAGAGACTGGTTCAGGGATCTGGGGAACAGTGCCATCATTTCCATTGTGACTGTCGTTGTTGTAATAGCTGTTGTCGTTGTTATAGTCATTGCTGCTGTCATTGTTATAGTAACTGTTGTCGTTATAATCATTGTTCTTGTAGTAACTATTGTTGTTGTAGTCATTATTATTGCGGGAGTTCTTTTTATTGTCAATAGATTCAAGACGAAGTTTCATTTGGGCGTCAAGATCATTAACATTATTCTCAGCACTTTTAGCCAAATCAGAACTGCTAATTATGACGGAGACGTCATTGAAAAAGTTTGAAATGGAAAACGCTCTTGACTTTCCAAACATTTCTTTGTTGTCAGAGTGGTCGAAAAAGAATGGTTTGTTTTCTTTGAATCGCAAATAGCTGGCATTGGCAAAATCGCCAAACTCATCAGTCGAATCAAGAGATTGGGTGTGAATGGCGGTGTTTAGTTGGTTGGAATTTGCGTCTGCTGCTGAGCTGTTTTTGGTTTGGGATGAGGATGCTGAATCGCCAAACAGCCTGAAACTTCCCGGATTAGCAGTTAACGAGCCTTGTTCTGAGTTCAGGTTTGTTGAGAACAAAGACTTGAAACTGTTTTTGATCTCGTCTTGGGTTTTCGTTGATGCTGATGGGTTCGGATTTGTAAAGTATTTTCCTTCCTCCTCATAGCCATCTACAGTGTTTTCTTCGTTGTATCCCCTATCATTGCCGCTATTGACTCTGCTGTTTTTGTTATTGGCAACCCTGTTTATGTTCCTTCTTCGGCCATAGAACTCCTCGGTATCAGTTTCTGAACCACTGCCTCCGTCTCTTGCACCATCATAATAGCCTGAACCTCCAAATCCGTGTCTATTGTTGCTATTCTCAAACTCCTGCTTATCATTCGCTTCGTTTCCAAACATCGAGTTGATCAGATCCATTGCTCGGCTCTGTTCTATCAGCAGAGTCTTTTTATCGGTTCCTGTAACCTCGTATTTGTTTCCTTCAACCCCGACTTGCTGCTCAATATCTCCAATGTTCACAGTCTCTGAATCCTCGTCCATGTTGTCGAAATGCTGCTCATTGTAACTCAGTTTTGCCGATTCCTCATTGCCTATCTTTATTACCTTTGCCTTCTTCCTCTCCATCCCAAACTCATCCTCTGACTCTGTTTCGCTCAGTATATCATAATCGCTAAAGTCTTCGTCATAATAAAAATCCAAATCCCGCACCCTTTTAGGCCTGATACTCCCAAACAGCTTCTCCAAGTTGTTTTTGAAATGGCTAGGATCCACAACTTTCTACAAATCACATTTATCCATTCACAACAACTATTGTCAGATCCATCCAAAAACAGAGTCCATCTCATTGCATCCTGCTTGCTTTGCACTTGCTTTATTGCCACATAAATCAGTATACTTGTATCTCTATACACTTACAACACTCTTATCGCTCATCTTGAACCGCATCACCGCAACTGCTCTTCCGTACCTTCCCCTCTTCCACCCGTATCGATCATCAACGTTTTTTTCATTCACCAGCGTCATATCGCTTGATAGTATCGCCTGCGCTCTTTCGCTTGCCTTTCTTCTCTTCTTTTTCTTTCCTTTTTTCTTCTCCCCCGCCACTTCTACTCCGTTTTCCTCATCTTTCATCGCCGCTCTCTCGCTTTCCAACCTATTTCCAATCAACCTCTTACTTTATTAATCATAGACCCCCCACCTCCCTTCCCCTTCAAAAAATTTGCTTCATGTTAATTACGTCCAGATTTTACCCAATTGTTCATTATCTTTACTTACCTCGTCTTGTAGTCTTCATTTGCTGTTGATACTTTTAAAACCCGGCCTTTCCACTTGGCGCCATTATAAGCCGCCATACCTATTTACACCATTCAAACATCACTTAATTCCTGGCTCTTGTCTTATTTCACTTTTATTTTTTTTCTTGGATCAGATCAAGTTGTACTTTCCAGCATATTGCCAATTAACTGTTTGCTAGCCATGCATACGCATAAGCGTCAATATATCATTTGTAAATAATCACTATACTTGCATTTGTTCCATTTATACCCTGATGTTACTATTGTCAAGAAACCAAACCCTCTACACGTCCCTATTTCAGTTAAATAACATTGCCATTATATTATTATTCTAACATCTATCTATACCACAAACATCCCAACCCCTATTTCAAATCCACAGTCTCTTTTGCACTGACAAACAAATCCCTTGAGTAAAATCAAGATTATTTTTTGTTACTGCAAACAATTTCTCATAAATAACTGCATATTATTACCTGTTTCAGCAAACTTGGCCAAATCAACTCTGGATACCTCCCCAAACGGCTTAAACCGACCCTTCAACTCGTCTTCTGTCACTACTTCATCTAAACCTCCTACATACGCTCGAATCTCCCGCACCTCATTCAACGATATTTTGTTTGCTTCTGAGGCTATTTCCGCCAATTCCGCTGGCGTTTGCTCATTGTTGCTTTTCTTTTCCGGCTCAGAACTCAGTGGGACTTCACCCGGGATACCGTGACTACCCACAGCCAAGCTCTCACTATTTTCAAACTCTCGATTCCCAGTCTTTTCAAACTCTCGATTCTCAGTATTTTCCATTCTTTCTAATTTCCACCAATGTTTTTTTCTTTCGCCTTTGTTTTCAAGCTGATCGCTTCTGTTTCGCCAAGCCAAACTTTATCGATTTCGCTGCGCCGACTTATTTAAAGTAAAAAAAATATTACAAGGCCTAGAATTCTAACGGTTTTGATCTGTATATTTTTGTTTTAAGCTACCCACGCTCTTTAAATTTGCCAAAGTCCAATTGTTTTGACTTGAATGCACTTTTTGACTTTGATTTCAGTTCTTTGCTCTTTTTAAATTTTATTTTCAAATCGCAAACTCGTAGCTTTTTTTTTTTTCCAATTGTTTTATTTATATCCAATAGAGATCAAAGTTCAGAAATCTTTAGAAAATATTTTGCAAGTGGAATTAACCACTTTGAAAGTGAGCTTTATAAATCTGCCAAAATGGTGCTACATTATTGCCTCTCCAACTTGGTTTATAGTTCATAGTCTATTTGGCTCGAAAGTTCCGCTACATCCTCCTCAACACACACTCCCTAGTAATCATCCCCCCCCGTTTCGAGCGCAAACTTGGAAACTTGTAAGGATAATGGTAAAAGTTTGTAGAATAAAAGTGGGTTTAAAAACCCAACTATTTAGCCCATTGCAACAATAGGGCCTCCTTCATGAAGCATATTTACCCATTATGCGCAAACCACACATTTAATATACCTAGTTTAAATAGCTTAAAAACAAGCCAATAAAATCGGCTGTTGCTTAATTAAAAAAATGTTGTTGCTATTGAATTGTTAAGGCCCAAGATTCATTTTTAGTACAATCTATTCGGTAAAGCTAAAATTAAAGCACAAAAGCCTACTCAATTTAAAAGGCGTTTTTAGTTTATTTACTGTACAGCTTGAAGAATAATAAAGCGCAAATCTCAATCGAAAAAAAAAGCTCATTTTGTGTTTACCACTCAACCGCTTTTATCTCTATTTATACTTGGCAAACCTCCAATTTCTTAATCTAAAGCAAAAGACCAGATTCTTGTAAGCTACAGCAATCAAAGCGCCGAAAAGTAAAAAGTTTCTGTAAAATGGATGATATAAAATTCAACATTGAGAGTGGGTATTTAGAGGGAATAGTTCGTGGGTATAGAGATGGGTTTATTACCTCACAGCAATACTTGAATCTAACCCAATGCGAAAACATTGAAGGTAAATTAACCTTTTGAGACTACTTTTGATACGCTTGTGGCCTAGACTGGAAATGGCATTTAATTGTTTTATCGGCGCTAATGCACAAATATAGATTTGAGGATGCAGCTGTCTACAACGGATTATGGCTTATTCATCCAAAACGAGCCTTCTCCGCTGGCCACTTCAGTCTTGTCAGCGAAATGCAACGAAGCTCTAATCCAAGAGTTCAAGTACTTGAGAGAAAACTCGACAGCCAATTGCTCTAAATTCCTTAAATACTTGACGTAAATTCCCCTCACCAACTTACTAGTAACCCTTTTACAACAGTTGAATTCTATGTTCACACTTTCTAAAAACAAAGCACACACATCTACATATTCGGGTTGTTGTATATATAATGCACGTTACCCTCCGGTACTAACAATTCATTTCCACTTCAAAACATAGCTACTCGTACATGATCGACAATGTCATTCTGCTCATCACAGGAACTTTGCACGAACGAGACACACACGAGTTGCTTGAGAAATGCCATCCTTTGGGCTGGTTTGAAACTATGCCAGCTCTGTGTGTCGCAACCAACGTTGCTGAGCTTTATACAACCGTTTTGGTGGATTCTCCAATAGGTATGACACATAAATGAAGATTATATCTGGACTTTTATCTAGATAATTGTATTGGGTATTCGAGGAAATGCATACATCTTTACCCCTATGGCTTATTTAAACTTTGAGACTTTAACTATAAAATGTTTTGACTAAATTAGCCGACTATTTCAGAGAATGTCTGTCTGCAGAGGACCTTAACGAAGTTAATATAGAGATTATTAGAAACACGCTGTATAAAGCCTATATAGAAGACTTTTATAGATTTTGTGAGGAAATTGGGGGAACAACGTTTGAAGTCATGGGCGAAATCCTAAAGGTAACGCTTTGTTGGTTTTATAACGCACCTTGCTTTAAATTATTAACAGCAGTGTTTATGTTTTCACTTCACTTTGTTCTTGGTACTAACTCTATTGCTTTGCTATTCTCATACTAGTTTGAGGCCGATAGAAGAAAGATAAGCATCACGATAAATTCTATTGGCACCGAGCTCTCCAAAGACGAACGGGCAAAACTCTTTCCAAACATCGGTGTCTTGTATCCTGCAGGCGACTTCAAGCTTGCAAAATGCGACGATATTGACCAGGTGAAGCAGGTGCTGGATACATACAGCGAGTACAGACACCTTCTCACAGGAAACTCCAACTCGTTGCGGAATTTGTCGTTTGAGGAAATGTGTTTTGAAATTGAGGTTAGCATGAACAAGAGTGCCTTTGAGCAACAGTACCACTACTCTATTTTCTTTGCATGGCTAAGACTGAAAGAGCAGGAGATTAGGAATGTTGTGTGGATTGCTGAGTGTATTAGCCAGAAGCACAAAGATCGTATCGGAAACTACATCTCAATTCATTAGCCTTTTTCTTCTTCCTATTATTATTTTCTGCTTTGTTTTCTCACGATTTATTTGCTTTGCTTTCTTATCAAACTGCCTTCATCTGTTAAATATCACCTTCCGATATTACCATTCTATCTACTATCGAGTTTATTGTTTAACGTTTCTATAACTTTTATTACTACAACCTGACCTCCTTTTTTAAAAAAACAAGTTCTCCCAAAGTCTATTGAGATATGATATATATACACATTTATATATCCGGATGTATTTCATTTGGTGAGTCATTAAATAGCTTACTTTGGCCAACTCAATTAGCAAGCGCGCCTTTACACTTGAAAGCCTTGTACACTGATTTTGTAAGTCCTGCTCAAACACCACGCTTTGCAGCAATTTTTCTAAATCTCATCTACTATATTTAGGGGGCCACTATGTAGTATTCCCACCCGCACCAAGTATGTAATTTTTTAACGTAATTATCCGAAAAAGAAGCCCCCCCCCCTACTCAAAACGATACTAGTTTTGCCAACTCTGCTTCTTTAGAAATCACTGAAACGGACACTCGCTCAAGTAGGCTGGTCTGCGCCATTAATAGATTAGTTGGCAAGTTGGCGCCCGTGTGATTTTATTTTGCTAATATAGTGAAACAAGGTATCAAATCAATTAATAGTACCCCAAAGTCCGACTAATAAACAATCTGAGGTACAAAAATAACGGTATGTAGTAAAAAGAATAAAAGATGTTCACAACGTCAATCCCAAACAAGCCAATTTAAGGCCAGAAATCAACCAGATGTGTTTCATCAATTAACTAGATCTTGATATCTGCATTTATTAACAAAAAAAAAGAACAGGACTGAATACACCTTAATGACACCCTAAACCGTCCTAATGACATGCTATTGCAGTAGCTTGTAAAGATTCTGTCAACATAATTATGTTAATGGTTCTACAAACCAAACTAGCTGTGTGGAAAACATAAATGTCCTAGATGTTGTGAACAAAATAACGTTTCCAAATAATTCTACAATTAGTTGCAGCCGAATTTTTGTGATAGAAGCATCGTGTTTTAAATTCCAGTGTATCCATAACAAAAAAAAATAAGGCTCGGAAGCGTGCTTGATCGTTTGATGAGGATTTAGAACTTGGTTAAACTAGTTCCCCTTCGAAAAAATGCCTAACTAGATGGGCTTTTTTTTTTTACTAAATCAGTGAATGGCTTGTTTTGATTATAAAGCCTTAAGATTTCAAAATTTGAGACATTTTGGTTTAATTTTGCCAATTCAGTCCTGTATTACTGAAATTGGTGGGATTAGTGAGTTTAGGTATTGGTATTGGGTAGCAACATTACAGAATTGTAAAAACAGACCAGTAACCAAAGTGCCTCAATAATAACTATCAAAGATGGAAACCCCAGGAATTACAACAACTATATGTAAATTATAAAAAAATTGCTACAAAAAGATTAGAAATCGATTTGACCCAAGTGAATCATTATTGTAATGACAAAGTAGCATGGCGATTACAGCATCTAACTCGCTGTAAGCCAAAGCCGTAATAGGTCTTAAGCGATAAGATTTAGCAAAAGATATGGTAACCAAGCAGAATAGGACCAGCAGAGGTATCGGAGCTATATATAGTCAAGATAGTCACATTCAGAGTTGTGATAAGGTCATTTCGCCAAAAAAAAATCCATATTTTTGATCTTGGATACTTTAACATTATTCCGACCTGCCTTGAGTGTTTATATTGAGATGGAGTGATTGCCGATTGCCATTATGAGAATGGCAGTTACGTTAAGCTCACTAGGTAACAAAACACCGCCCAACCAGGTATAAGCGGATGATATGATGGTTGGTATCCGGACACTATGTAAGGTACGACGTTGCGTGTCTGTTGAGTTTTTTTAGTTTTTATTTTTATTGAATAATCTTGTTGGGCATTATTACCAAACCAAACCAAACCAAACCAAAAATGTAAACATCATGCCCAGACAAATACACTTGGGGAATCAGATACGCTTTATTATTATTAGTTGATACCACCAAGAAAAGCAAACTGTTGGGATCATATTTTTCTCTAAAGACAGGCTGAGAAAAATCCAAAAATTCGCTTTAGTTAAGCTATCAGCAATGTGGTATGCCTTTAGACAAAAATGACGACGTAAAAACAAAAGACTAATTTTTTGCCTTTTTTTCCTTCAGGACTGTTGAAAATTGCGCATCGTTGGTCATTGGCTGGTTGTAGAACAATACAATATTTTATTAGATTGAGCTACACGTAAAACTACAGTTTAAGAAATTCAGTGATGATTTAATGGGAAAATTTTAACTGTGGTAAATATAGCAGAATTGGTTCAAAAGTGCAGAACGAAACTGACGTTTATTAGCAAACAAAAAGCAAAAGGCAAAAACCAAAAGACCAAAGGTTACTTTCTAGACAGGCTGGGGTTGGAGATAATAAAGCATTAACTACAGTGGCTATAGTAGCGCAGATGTGTGTTTGTTTCACATCGTAGCCCTTAGTAAATGGATAGTTTGCCAAAT
Organism: Capniomyces stellatus; assembly: GCA_001661515.1. Taxonomy (NCBI): domain Eukaryota; kingdom Fungi; phylum Kickxellomycota; class Harpellomycetes; order Harpellales; family Legeriomycetaceae; genus Capniomyces; species Capniomyces stellatus. The sequence continues at coordinate 154,347 of LUVW01000039.1, forward strand.
CAATTTGATCTTAAACTGAAGCGTGACGCTTTAGCCAAAATAATAAAACAAAAGTTTGCGCTGATAAAATAGATGAAAGGGAAAAGAAATTAGAAAAAAAAAAATCTGTGTAATGTTTTTAGCTTGTTTACGGCTAGTCCTGTACAAGTTTCATGGAAAGGGACCAAGTAGGAGGGGAAAATAGATCCTTTGTGATTAAAAACCCGGTCTAAAATAAATACAAAAACAATAGGAGAGCACCAATCGCAAGAATTAAGGGGAAGTGCACAAGGTTTATAGGAGTTATAAATTAAGAACAAAAACAGGAAACGACAAATAATTATATGGTTTGAATCAAATTAACGATTATTTTAATGATTCATACTGGTTTTTTGTTTTTTAATAAAAAAGATCAGTTTTGGTTTTAAAGTGCAGATTGTAAATTGCAGTGTGAATTAGCGTAAAGAAAAAAAAGGACCAAATGTTGCCATAGTTGTATGAATTAAAGTAAAAGGAGGTTTAGTATATTTGTTTTATAAAAAGGAATACAACTCAGACTCAGAAATGGGGGGAGGGGTTTGGAGAGATCAAAAGAAATATCAAGACACGAAGGAGAAGGCTAGCTGACTGGTATAAATACAGTACAGGTTTCCCAACCATCCTGATACCATAAATTGATATTTTCATACAAGTAATTTCACACCACTGCTAATAGCTTAACTGTATTGATAAATAATTCTCCAAAGTAAAGGAACTGTGATAAACAACAACAGCACGCGTAGTACAACACGCTAAACATCTCTGCAATGAATAGAATAATTCGTAGCGCATTTTTACTAATATGTACGGCCAAGTACATCTCTGGAACACCAATGTTTAATTTAGGTAAACAAAGAACGCCTGCTCAGGTCAATTTTGACCAGCATATCAATTACATCAACCTCCTTATTATAATGTGCTCTTTATCTAAATCTTTTCAACTGTGATAAGTCCTGTTAAAGTAAAATCAGTCAATGTTGACACTAAAATATGTATGTTTTTTTTATATCTCAATTCTTTGCGTATTGACCAACACACAAAAATATCTGACTACAGTCAACTGGGACGATGTTGATGGGAATAGATGCGAGGTTATTCCTAATCTAAACGCCACATGTCCAGAGATATGTGTAACCAACCTGGATTTATGCCCAGGGATAACAAAGCCGACCTGCGATGTTGGGTTGAGCTTCTGTGTTGACGGGTCCTGTCAGGCCCAGTGCCCAAAAAATCTGGTCAATCCATGTAGCTGCTCGCTGCCAAGCGAGAAAATCTCAGCATTTATGAACACCTTGGTTCCATGCAAGCTCCAGCCAAACATTGACGTTTACGAATATGCACCGTTCTCTCCCAGCACCATAGCCGAATCTTGCGCTCGAGCTCTAAAGATTGATGACCTACCATCATGGAAGGTTGACACTACTGACAAGATACTTTGGAATACATGCCCGCTAGTAGTGGCCAACTTTACATACCAAGAGCCGATATTCAAAGCCTTTTTTTTGACTATTGGGATTCAAGCAGCAATTATTGCGCTGTGGTACACTTACAAGCTAATGGCTGAATCAGGATTAAAGAAAAACAAAACGCAACAGAGCGAAGGACAGGATGTGGAATTTGATATTGACGAGAAGAACCAAGTTGTATTTGGAGATTCAAGATCGGGAGATAGTGACTATATTGACGAAAAGGAGCGTATGCTAATGAGCTCGCCAATCAGCAACGACAGTGGCTTGGTGATGAACCCTTACAAGAACGACATTTTAGGATCGCTTGGATTTTACTCTATTTTTGTCACAACAGCAGTGTTTATGGGATTGATGGTTGCTATAATTGCAGATTACTACGGTCTATTGGTTCCCGGAAGCTATGGAGATATATTTGGTGGAAGCTACTTACTCCTTGGCACAATGTTTATTATTGTTTGGTGCACTTTTGCTTTGTGGCTGATAATCCTGTGTCTAATTAGACATAAAATTGCAAACTTTTTCAGAATCAGAACAAGTTTGGCTAAAGCGAATGTTATCCAGATTGAACAAAAGGCCAGCGCCATTATTCTGCAAAACACCAAACCACCATTTGTGGTGAGCCTTGTTCAAAACATCGAGATGTGGCTGTCGAAAAAAATAGGATGGGATAGAAACTATGCCGACTGCACAGTTGTCCGCGGCGTAAACGATTTGTCCTACTTTGAGCATCATAGCACCAGATATGTCTTCAACAAAAGTCTAAACATGTTTTACCAAGTCGAGTTCAATGTCGGAGACACGGGAAGCGATATTCTCAAATCAAAGAACGGGCTGACAGACTCAGCGGCTCAGCTGAGAAGTGAGCTTTTAGGTTCCAACTTTATTACAGTGAAGGTGGACTCGTTTGTTATGGCATTTGTTAGGGAGGTTACAGGATTTTTCTTTATTTATCAGCTGATGGTTCTGTGGATCTACTTTTACTATAGTTACTGGCAAGTGGGCATTGCCGATTATAGCGTTATATTTTTGTCTATACTTACAAGAGTGGTAGTCAGACTTAGATCTGAAAGAAGGCTTAAGGCCATGGCCGAACACACGGACGATTGTAAAGTGATTCGAAACAACGAGATTGTTTCAACCACCACCAAAAACCTGACTGTTGGAGATGTGGTGGTTATGGAGGCTGGAAAAAAAGCCGCATTTGATGGTGTTCTGGTTTCTGGCACACTGGTCATGGATGAAAGCTCGTTGACAGGAGAGGCCATGCCGGTTAGAAAGTTTGCGATCATTGACGACAATCAGGTATATAACAGACTAACAACAGGAAAAATCAACTCGATTTTGGCTGGTACAACTATTATGCAGACACTAAACGATCAAAACGAAAACTCCAGCAATCCACACGGACACCTCACCCTTGCACTGGTCAGAAAAATAGGAACTTCGACTGAGAAGGGCCAGATGATTAGAAAGATTCTGTTCCCAACAAGGATTATGTTTATTTTTGACAAGGAGATCAAGGTTGTTATGGTTATTTTGGCAATGCAGGGTCTTGTGTGGCTGACTACCACGTTTTTGCTCATGCAGTCAAGCGTCATAGCCTCTTTCTTTGCATCCATCTTCTCGGTTTCTCAGCTGATCAGTCCTATGCTGCCAGCGGGTCTAGTTATTGGCCAAACTGTGGCTGCCCAAAGACTCAAGTATCAAAACATCTTTTGCGTTGATATCCCAAGAGTGATGGTTGCTGGAAAGATCCAGATTTTCTGCTACGACAAGACAGGAACCTTGACCAAGGAAGGACTGGAGTTCTGCGGAATCAGCGAGCTAGAAGTTGCCACTGAAATCAGTGCCACAGTTATATCAAAAGCAGCTCTGAGCGACCCTGATTATCTGAAACTTGATGGGTTCAAGGAGCACACCAACAACAAAACCAAATACTCTAGAGCCACAATGATGGGCCTTGCTTCGTGCCACTCGGTCACAACTCTTGGCGACACATTTATTGGAAACCCTGTAGACGTAGAGATGTTTAAAAACACCGGATGGAAGCTGTCGCCTGGAACCGGCGATTTCCTTGATCATATTAGTCCCCCAGCGATTCTCGAGTCCTCGGACAACAGACCCTATGAAACTATCAATGTTGTCAAGAGATTTGAGTTTGCCCACCACCGCATGTCAATGAATGTGTGTGTGCAGGAGGCAGAAAGCAAGAACGTACACGTGTTTGTCAAGGGGTCATTCGAGAGAATTGCTGAGCTTTCCAACCCAGATTCTGTTCCAGCAGGGTATCTTGCCTCTGCGCAAAAGCTCGCTAGAATGGGGTGCTATGTGCTTGCTATTGCACATAAAAACTACGGCCCAATTGACCCAAGCACAATGTCTGAGTGGAGCCGTGACGAGATGGAACAGGATGTCAGCTTTGTTGGGCTAATTGCATTCAAGAATCTGCTCAAGCACGACACTGCTGATGCGCTGAAGGAGATCAAAGAGTCAAACACAAGAAACGTCATGATTACTGGCGACACCACGCTCACCGGGGTGTTTATTGCCAGAAGTAGCGGAATGATTGAGCCCAATAGTAAAGTCTTGTATGCTGATGTTGACAGCAACGGACTTATTTACTGGCTGGATGTTGACACAGACTTGCCTGAAAATGTAAACTCTTGCCTAGCCAACAAACAGGCCCAGGATGTTGAGCTGGCTGTTTCAGGAAAGGCGTTTGACCTGATGGTGCGAAATGACTCTATTCGCGAATATCTGCTAGACATCAGAGTGTTTGGCAGAATGACCCCCGAGAACAAAGTCACTTGCGTGAATTTACACATGGAACGCGGCATCACAGCCATGTGTGGTGATGGTGGTAATGATTGTGGCGCCCTCAGAGCAGCCCACGTTGGCCTGGCTCTTTCCAAGTCCGAAGCCTCGATTGTTTCTCCCTTCAGCTCCACCAATAAGTCCATTTACTCTTGCGTCAATCTGATGTGCCAGGGCCGATCAGCGTTGGCAACATCGCTTGCCAACTACAAGTTCCTGATTCTCTACGGACAGACAATGGCTATGTTTAAACTCACCACAGCCTACTTTAGCTCTTCAATTGCTATTTACTCTTGGATTATAGTTGACGTCTTTATCACACTCGGAATCGCCATCACAATCTCGTTTAGCAAGCCTCTCACCAAGCTGGTGCCATACCGACCAACAGCACGTCTATTAGGCGCCCAAACTCTTGCCTCTGCAATCGGCCAAGTTACGATCAACTATGCATTTTTGGTTTTTACGCTAAGCTGGCTGTTTAGGCAGTCTTGGTTCAGGTGCCACATGTTTGACGCTTCGCTAGCTGATTTGGCATCTTGGTGGCTGTTGGGTGATAACTATGAAGCTGAAACCATTGTTATGTTGTGCTTCTTCCAGTTTGTCAATACTGGATTTATCTACAACTTTGGCTACAAGTTCCGCGAGCGCTTCTACAAGAACTACTCACTAATGACTCTGTGGGTTGGGTTTATTGCTCTTATCAGTTATATGCAGCTTGCAAATCCAAACGTCTTGGGTTGCGCCTTCAGGATCAACTGTGGTGACCCCGACAAGTTAGTCGAGCTTGGCTACCCAAGACCAACATTTGAAATAGAGAAATACAACATCCCAATTGGCCACAACGTCCTTACACCAAATGTTAGATGGACACTCTGGTCCTTCTCAATGGTAAACATTGTTATTGGGATTCTTTGGGAGTTGTTAGTGGTGATTGGCCCTGTCGGTAGAATGTTAGCTAAATCACACGGCAAAAAGCGCCCTTTCATTAAAAACTAGCTATCGTAGCACCACCCACCTCTTTTCTTTTTATGTTATTGATTTATGTTTATATTTGGTTTTTCTACAACCCAGTCTTGTTTGTTTTTTTTATTATACGTTTCAGTTTTGGTAATATATCTGTTTTAATTGTAATAAATATGCGTTGGCTTATAGAAAGTCTTTGAAATTTTGTATAAGCGTTTCGAGAGGTGAAAAGAAGTGATAGCAAACGAGCAAACGTTATTTGAGTTGAATATTTTATATTTGGATTTACTCGATACAATTAGTTCAAATTGGTAGAGTCGTTTATCGTATCAAGATAGTAATGATTTATATAATTTTTATAGTACTGTTCAATGTTATATGTTTTGATGTGTTGATTCTATTGCCAACAAATCACATAAATAAATTTAAAAAAATGGGACAAAAGTAAATATTACATTTCAATAAATAAACGAGTCAAAAGTAAATATTGCTTTTAAATGTCCGATACTGGCACAACTAAAAACTATTCACCAGTTTACTTATTAAAGTATTTGTACTCAACAAGATATTACTGCCATATTATAAAACCATAGCTAGAACTTTGAGCACATTAGTATACAGACAAAAACAATGCTTGGTGTTTTTAATAAATCAAGATCGATTAGGCTAAACAGCCTTGCCAACTTTTCGACATCTTTTGTAAATAGAGAGAATCCGATAAAGTATGCTAGGTCAGCGATTATAAAAGAGACTGGAGCAGCTTCAACAAGCACAAAGATCTATAAAGTCAAGCTGGAAGAGAATTTGGATAATAGAGTTTTGGTGGAAATGATGATGGCGCCTGTCAATCCCTCCGATATAAATCAAGTTGAAGGAGTATATCCGATTAAAAAGGCTGCCAAAGAGTATCAGGTCAAAAGCGAGACCAACGGGTTTGAGAAAATCAGTGGCTTTATTGGAGGAAATGAAGGAGTTGGCAGAGTTATCAAAGTAGGAAACAAAACGAGTAAAGCAGATTCCAGCAAAGATTTAGAAAAGAGAAGGATAGAGGTGGGGGATTGGGTGGTTCCAAAATTAGCGGGCGAGATAGGTACTTGGACAACACATGCGGTAGTAAAGGAGTCTGAGATAATTCCAATAAAGGATCACGAAGGCTTGAGCGCAGAGCAGGTGGGAACAGTGAAGGTGAATGCATCGACGGCGTACAGGATGCTGAAGGATATGGTTGAACTGAAGCCAGGCGACTATGTTATTCAGAATGGGGCAAATGGCGCGGCGGGACAGATGGTGATTCAATTGGCGCGAGCATGGGGAATCAAGACGATTAATGTGGTTAGGGATCGAGAAAACTTTGAAGGCTTCAAGAGCGAGCTTGAAAAGCTGGGAGCGGATATAGTAATAAAGGATACGGATATAGCATCGGATACGGTAAAGGCGCAAATGAAAATGTTGAAGGCACCAATAAAGTTGGCGATTAATTGCGTTGGGGGGCGGAGTTCAATGGTTATGGCAAAGTATCTTGAGAAGGGAGCGACATTTGTTACCTATGGAGCAATGGCGAAACAGCCGCTGAGCATCCCAGCATCGTTGTTGATATTTAAGGATATTCGATTTAAAGGGTTCTGGGTTTCAAGGTGGTATACCGAAACAACGGTGGATAAGTGGATGGAGATGTGGAACGATATATTTGGACTCATGAGAAGTAGCCAGCTGAAAGTCCAAACTATGCAACCGATATATTGGCCTAAAGGAGACGATACTGCTGATTTAGCTCAACTGCAAAACAGGGTTAGCGAGGCTGTAAGCTCTAGCCGAAAGAGCTATTTCAAGTTTGTGTAAAGAATAGATAAGAACAGGGCGATCAACTGATAGCAACAGTGATACAGCCTCAATTGACGTTTCATTTAGTAAAAGAAAAAAAAAGAGAGAAGTAAAGAATCGATGTTTTCAAGTCAAAAACTATACTATATAAAGGTCTGCAGCTTTAGCTTTAGTTTCAGTATAATGTTGATACTTTTAATTTTTATAGCCAACATTTTACCAACTATTCTTACACTACAAGTATTCAGCCTAATTACTCGATAAATAAATACAAAAATATAAATGTTCAAAGTAATTGAACTCATGGGATGAACAAAAAGCCCACGATGGCGTTCTCAGCTCCAACAGGCATATGGGAGAAGCAACACGTAGTAAAGTCAGCTGGATGTTTATTTAGTTATTAATCCAGATTAAGGACAAAGCAAAAAGAGAAAAGAGGAAAATATATAAGAAATGGAAAACTATATAAGAAAGTGAAAAATAAATAAGAAGAGAAAAATACAAGTATAAATACTCAGCAAAGGCAAGTGGTTGATAATAAAAATCAGGAAGCGGTGCGGTCTCTTAGCCAAGCCAGGACAGCATCAGTGCCAAGCTCCAGCGTCTGCCTTCTAGGAACCCTGAACCGGTTCCCAATCAAATCCAGGTGTTTGATGGAGGAAATGAAGCCCAGCTGCAAGGGGACAGAGTTGATGTCGTTGTTTGCCAAGTCAACGGTAGTTAAGCCAGATAAGCAATCTGGATTATCGATGGCAGAAATCTGGTTCTTAGACAGATTCAGTGAAAGCAAAGAGGCGGTGTTTAGGTACGCAGTGATAGTTTTGTGGACATCGTTTTGAAACAATAAGGAGGTAAACGCGTTGTTGTTTAGGTCGAGTGTTGACAAGTTTGGGAATATTGAGCCCAGGCACAGCGCTGATGAGTTTACTACTGAGCCCGAGTTCAAACTTACAAACCCACTAAATCTATTAAAGGAAAGACTCAGATGCAAAAGTCGGGGGAACAGGATTAGCTTGAAGTCTGTGGTGTTTGAGCTGGCTGTTGAGCTGTTGTGATTGTAAACATCGTCAAATTCAGCAAGTTGATTTCTGCTTGCATCCAGTTCCACCAAACCATCGCACAATGTTTCAAGGAGGTTCAGAGGCCAGCTAGCAAGCTGGTTGTTTGCAATTGACAGTCTTTTGATTGAACCCAACATGCTTGTTTCGTCTTCGCTGTCTGAGTGTGTTTGTGGGTGTTTAAGCCTCACGGTTTTAATAAGTAGCGCTTTTAACTCGGATTTCGACAGTTCCAAGATGTTTCGAATCTCTGGAACATTGCTTAGGTCTAAATGGCCACCACTTAAGCACCGGGTTAGGCAGGCCTGCACTTGTGGTATATGTGTATATAAGCCAGTTTCAGCATATTCATAAGTGTCCACATCCATCTCAGATCCCATTTCAACATCCATGTCATGTATACCAAACACTTTTGATCCATTTCCAACAGCAACCTTATTCCTGCCAGATGAGTGGTCAAAGTTGCTTTGGCGATCAACTTGGCCGCCAAATCCTCCTTGTTTCCCGCTACTGCTTTCTATATCCACAAACAATCAGCATTCATTAATTACTCATTCAAAATCACGTCTAATTATGTCGATAACGGCCAGGTATCCAAACGCGAAAACAACATCGCGGTAAATCAGCTTTAAAGTTAGTGAGAAAGAAAAAAATAAAAAAAATATCAAGTATAGAGTAAAAAAAAAAAAAACAAACCATTTGCATTACTACCAGCCATTCTATTAAAGTACGATTCAATTTGGCTGCGGCTCTGGCCAGATGGTCTGGTTCTTAGCGGATTTCCCTCAAACCCCAGATTCATCAAGTTTTCGCACTTCCCAATTTCTACAGGCAGCACCTTGATCAGATTATTCGATATATCCAACCGACTCAAACTCTTAAACTGTGAAAACACAACGCCGCTAATGGATTCAATCGAGTTGTATCCAAAGTCCAAAATGGATAGTTTAGGCATCGAGTCTGCGTTTATAAGCTTTGGGACGTCTGAAATCTTGTTTTTTGATATCAGCAGCGACCCTAAATTTGGAAACTCACTTCCCACCACCCTTTCGTCCTGTATTAATGACTGTAGCAAATTCTCCCTCGCATCCAAATAGTTCAGATTAGGCGCTGTCAACGAGTTACCTCCACTTGGACTGCCATCTAAGCAGCTAAATACAAATTCCAATTTATTCGAGGCCACTTCCAGTTCCTCCAGCTTCTCCATCCACCGGCTCCCACCAGGCATCTCTGCAATCTGATTGCCGCTCAAATTCAGCTTTTTTAGGCTCTGCATTAAACCCAACTGCATCTTTACCTCCTCAATCTTATTAAATGACAGGTCCAGTATCACTAGACTTCTGCTCAATCCCTTCAGATCGCTTGGAAGACTCGTTATCTCATTCCGCTGCAAATATAACTCATTCAGCTTCTCAAGCTCTGTTATCACTATTGGGAACTCCTTCAGCTTATTCCCTGATACCGACAATACCCGAAGCTCCTTTAACTCACCAATAGAGTGTGGTAGCTCTGAAATATTGTTGTTTCGAATCTAATACACAAATATCGGATATTATTTTGGTTTTCTTCCACCACTATGTTTGTTTTTATCATCACTTTTGGGTAACGCAACTCATTTGCAATTAAGTCAGCTATACCCATGTCTATATAATAATATTGGTAAAAAAAAAGGTCACAGTGGTTCAACTCAATGTACAAGCCATAAATCTGCTTACATCTAGTTGCTCTAGGGAATAAAACACGTTAATTCTCTCTTCAATTCTACTGATATTGTTGTCTGAAAAGCTGATAAACGTCATAGGCTCGTTTTCCCACCACTTTTCTTTTTCTGCGTTTAGATCCAGATCCTCCTCAGTCAGCTTTCGGTCATATATAGTGTAAACTGAATCTGGAACCTCGTCAAGACCTCTGTTTGATAAATTCATTTTCCCTATAAACCACGTTAAAGTATGTAAATGCCTCATATTAGAGTTCAGATCACAACTTTTTTTAGATAGCACATTTAAAGCTTTGCCCATGACTCGTTTATTTTCTGCGAATTTAGCTGGTTTACAACTTTGTTTATAATGGTAAGAAAATCAATCAATGGCTTTACTTGCCTATTTTTCTGGATCTTTGAAGAAAAGCTTCACTAATATCACTCAAATCTTCAACCTCAGCAACAACCGGCCTTTTTACCCTCCATGGCTTAATAGCCTCTGCCTTTTTGCTTGCTACTTCCGCCTTTGTTGGCTGGCTTGTAATACTCGATGCTGTTTGCCTTTGTCCAGGCCTGGCCATAGTAGCACTCGTATTTCTTGCCATTTTTGTGGTTTCTGGCGCCTTAGTCGTGGCACCAGTCCTGTTAATCGAAACTCCGCCTGGCCTTGGACCAGTGTTCATTGCTGTACTTGATGTCTTGCCCAATTCTGTTGGTAGTCCAGGCTTTTCTCTCACTGTACCTGCCTCTATCTTCTGAATCCTAGAACCACCGGTGCTTATGGCTTTTCTCGCTGGCTGAGCGCTATCAGTACGAGGCTTAGCTAATGGTCTTGGTGGGATCCCCCGTTTAATATCGGGGTTGTTGTTTCCTATTTGATTTGTTTGTGTTTTTATTGTCTCTACCCCGATTCTGCTTTTGTAGCCTGTGCTTGATAAAATATTGGCACTTTTCACGTTTGTTGTTCTGTTTGTATTTACTGTCGTACTGCTGGAACTATGTAAAATTGAACGACTTTCACGATACTGCGGTATTGCCCTTATTTGCTCAGTACCATCTCTGTCCAAATCTGTTGCTACCGACTTTTTCTCCATTTCTAACCCTAGAAAACATATTTTATTTTAAATGACGTCAATATCTAGTCTTTTTTTTCATTAACTATTTTTTATATGTATTACGAGGAACTAGTGCTTAATTGACCAGATAATATTGGGCATTTAAACTCGTACCACTAAAATTCTACATACCTCCAACGTTCCTTGAATTGGATTTTTCAGAGTCTAAATTGTCTGGCTGGGCATGCCTGCTGCCAGAAACTATAGGCTTCGGTGCTGTTCTTTTAGGTCCATAACCGCTACTGGCCACATTCTTGTATCTATCTGCAATTGTTTTATTTGTACTCATGTTTAAGATAGTCGCCGATACTGACTTGGGCTGCTGTTGATTTTCAAATCAATTGTTCTGAAAAGATACGTTTACAAAGTCTGCTGGAAATACTACAAATGTCACCAATGTTACTAAAACGAGCCTTTTGAAATGTATTACGGGATTATTTTAGCAGCAAAGTCTCTAGGATTAAATCTTGAAAGTGATGTCTCTGAACCGTTTATTTGCGTTCCATTGTATTTTTATACATCATTGTCTAATAATAGCTCTGATACTTATTTATGTTGGTTTTTTGTATTCCTCAAACTAACTTGGCCTGATTCTTCAAGGAACTAATAATCGCTCAATCAAACCTTTTCAGACGTACTTTTGGCTTTATTTAGGGACAGGTCAATACAACGAGCCAATTATAAACACAGTGCATAAAATCTAAATGTGAAATGAATCAAATCAACCAAAATCAGCCGAATTTACAAACTACAGAAACCTATAAAATCTTTTATAGAAAAAAATAAGCTTTAACAAAGTCGAGTCTAGTTACAAATCATGTTTATAGCAATTCAGAATTGTATACTTCAACAAGCTGTCTTTAAAATCCCCGAATCTACACACTTTACACTTCTCCAAACAATACCTTTAAAATCGAGCCCTAAAACCTAACTTTTGCAAACAAAAAACTTTAGTATTAATAATAATGTCAAAAGAAACTGACAATATCAGCCAAGGATTTGACCAGATTCCAGAAAGGCCAACAGTTTCGTTTTTTCAGAGCGATGCTGATGCACAGAAGGCACAGGAGACAGCACTGAAATTGAACGATCCATATCGACAGGCTTTGGGAGATCCATGTAGAATTGGTGCAAAGATTTTAGGAATGGCCAAGAGTTTGGATAGCTGTACAAAGCCCGAAGTTAACGTGAAGCCAAGGTTTATTGTTTGGGTCGCTTCGGGAGATTTTACCGCCAAGAAAGTAGATGTGGTAAGGGTTTAGAAGTCAAGCTAGCTTTCAACGGAATCTCTATATAAATAAAATAAAACACTAAACGAACCAAAAAAAAAAAAAAAAAAACCCACTGCCACGTGTTTGTAACCCAAAGACTGTGGAATAAAGGTTTAAGTCGGCATGAATATAAATATACTGTAAAAGATTTAAAACTAAATGTATATGTATACATTTACTCATTGCTGTTGCTGTAGGGCGGTGAGGATAAGAAATGCGTTACTGCGATACTCAGAGGACATAAAGGCCCAGTAACTTGTGTGGCCGTGATTCCCAAGAAAACAGCCAAAACGAACGAACAAGTCATTACTGGATCGTGGGACAAATCTATCCGGCTTTGGGATGTTATGGTAAATTACTATGACTGATACTTAGCTTTCAACGTTTAAGCATGCATTTTTTGTGTTACTGTTGACTACTTATAATCAGTGTCATTCAATTCATTTGGATTAATAGTTTGGAAACCTAAAAGTTTAATATAAGGTATTAACTACCTTCAACAATAAAATAATAATACCCGCCAATAGAGTAGACAAACGATAGCTATATTCAATGGCCATACTGACTTTGTTAAATGTATAACTCCAAGTCCAAACAGTATGTTCTACTCTGGATCTTCGGATAGCGAAATACATCAGTGGAAAATTCCAGAGCTGGATTTTGAGCCAACAAAGAACAACAATGTTCCTGAAATTAGCTCTGAAAAAGCTATAAAGGGTCACAAGGGTGCTGTTCAAAAGCTGGTAACAAGCCCATACACAGATACGCTATACTCGGCAGGATCAGATACAACCGTTCTAGGTTGGTCTTCAGAAACCGGAGAAAAGCTGGCCGAGTTTCCTCCTACCAAGAACTCTACAAGCAAATCCAAAGTTAGAATTGAGCAAATGGGATTTGTGGGTCACCAGACCACTGTGTTTGATATTTCTGTCACTGAGAATTCTGTTTGGACAGGTATACATAAAGTACTAAAATCTAAAAAGCCTGTTAAAATGTGCCTGTTTTACCCTCTCACAATTCTTGTTATATTCTACTTGTTTGGCTTTGATATACTCCTTGTTGCGTAGCTTCTGCTGACAAATCTGCTTGCGAATGGGATGTCGAGGTAAATTTTTTCAAAATTGTTCTACCACCGCTATTATCAATATTATCCCCAGTTTCTAAATATTGATGGTCAAATAACTTTAAACAAATTGTACTTGCTTAGACCGGGAAGCTTGAATCAGAGTTTATCCACGCCCAAATAATCAAGTCTGTTCTTCCCATCCCAGCAGCTCGGGCAGTTTTTACAGGCGATCGAGATGGCGTCATTAGTGTGTGGGATACTACTGTAATTACCCTTCAACAATATATATTTGTTATAGCTACTTTGCCACTTTGTAGATTACCCATGAACATGAAATCGATTATTATTTAATGGGTAATAATGCTCGCTAATTGATTGTGTTGGATTTAATATACGTTTTGCTGTTGTTAAATCGTTATAGAGTGGAGATTGTATCAGACAGATCCATGCTCATACTGATAGCGTCGAGGCTATATTGCAGTTTGGCGATTTTGTTTTGACAGGATCCTTGGATGGAAAAATACTGACATGGTCGATCAAAGGTACAGCAGCCGATTTAATATATGCTACTGAGTTTGACAAATACCCCTGCTATATAGACTCTTAACACACCAGCTACATCAATTTTTATTTATTCAAAACGATATATAAATGCTTTTAGACATTTTGTCATTTGATGGGTTTATTTATAAGCCACGAATTGAAGGATTCAGCGACTCTGACCAAAGCCTAAGCATTTCCTCAGATGTTAGTCCTGAAAAACACCAGCTCCAGGCGCGTGGTAAATCGCTGTTAACAGAGGAAGAAGAAAGAGAATTAGAAGAGCTACTAGGCGACTCTGATTAGTAATACTGATTTTTCTTGGATTTGTGCTTTTGTTCTACATTTTGCTGCTATTTTATAATAAATTGCTGGTATCAATAACGAGTATCTTGTCTTGTAATAAGTTATGTTGAGCTCTTATACACGGCTTTGAAAGTGACTACCGCTTGTCTCAGACCTCGAATTTGGACATTGGCAAATTGCCAACGTTACAACCGTTGATAATAATGGCACAAAAGTAAAACCAAACATTACATAAAGTAATATACCTTCCCACTTGACTGTTTTAAGATAGACAATTGGAATTTGGCTGCTTTATGGGATTGTCAGTATACAAATAACGCTGTTTTACGTGCGATCAAGTCTAGTAGTTTCGACACACCAAGGCGTTTCAATCTTGCTCGCTGAGCTTAATCGGTTCGGAAAATAAGAATAAAAATATATTCTTAATACAACCAGCGGCAGTATCCCCTTTTTTGCTTTTCTAGCAAGCCATTTGGCTTTTTCTCTTTAAATTCGGTTTAAATTGGATATTCAATTTTTATTTATTGAGATTATAATATTGTATATTTCTTTTTTTATTACTGAGTTTACGAAGGTTATTTCCCACGCCGATCGTCAGTTTGTTGGCGGTTTTATTGTATTTTGAAAAAAAAAAAAATATCAGGTGCGGGTCTATGTGTTGATAATTAGAATTATTATTGGGGGGTGGTGAGCATTTACTATATTGTAAGCCCGCAAATGGGCTTCTATTTGTCTGTTTGGGTTTTTCAAATATATGATGCGAAATTGTGTTTGTCAAAGATATATTTATCGGCTGATTTAACTGGTGAGTTTTAGAAATATTAGTCAGAACCAAAATGGTTATCTTGCTAATTTTGCTTTTAAAAAAGCATCGTTCATTTCTGGTTGTAAATCAGTGAGAAAATGTATTGATTAGTGTAAAGCGGCTTGATTCAATAACTTCTAATCCTAAACTTGTTACTATATATTTTTAAATTCCTATAATGAGCTTGTTAATAAGACTTGGTAATGTTGACACATTTTATAATTAGCAAAGCTACGAAGGCTGCTAATGTGTTTATTAGTTTGAAGATGAAAAAATAGATTAAATGGGGAGAGGATAGAAGATACTTAGTCGATCACCGTCTGTTCAGATATTCATTTAACCGATATCTGTTAAGTATCAATTGAATTGTTGACTTTTCGAGAATCTTTTTGATCAAAAGCATTTTTAAATTCTGCTATGCTAAAATGAGAAGAGGATATCTTCAGTTCAAAGCGTAGGATGTTGCAAAGTTGAGTTTGTCTAGTGAAAAGGCGAAGAGTTGTTTCAAAATAATGAGCATAAAATTTACTGGTTTACATTGTCACTACGACTCTTTAAGGTTGGCTAGTTTAGATGATTAGGTAAATTGTTATTAAATCACGAATAATAAACCACTTACATTTAGCAAAATCTGAATGAAAAATAATAAATTAATTTCAATATATAAAATAAAATAAAACTGTCACTGCTCTAATTTAACAGTTTGCAATAGGCTGCCAATGGTGGGCCCCGTTGATACACAGCAAAAAAGTGTTGGGTAAAAGGATTGGAGAAAAATACAGCAGCTGAAGCAAAACGTAATGTGGTTGGGGAAAACAGGTTACAATCTTTGTTGGTTTCAAAGTTTGTTTAGTTGGACCGGAATAATCGTTAAAAAGTTTTTTATAGTAACGTATTATGGACCAAGTAAATTTGGTAATTCATAAACCCAATTTAATAATACGAACCATTTAGATCAGTATATTTCCTTGAAACCAACCAAAAACTAAACGTCTCGACCAAATAAAACTACTGACAAGTTTTTAGTGCTGAACTCAAGAAGACCTTGATATGAACAAAACATTCGCTATTATTCCAATTTAAAAAAAATATAAATTATTGAAGTACAAGTAAAATAAAGGAAGAGTAGAGAGAGAAAAAATAAATCCAATAACTGAGAAAAGAAAAGACCGCGTTTATAAAATAAAGTAAAAGTAAATTTCAAAACCTTCGAGTAAAAGGCGAAAGTTAAAAGGTGTAAAAGGGTAGTTAAAACGAAAACCAATTTTAAAGTTCGTAAGTTTAACACTGAAATTGAACCCTTTTTTATTGAAATGCTGAAATTGATCTTAATTTAATTTAATCTTATATGATTGATAAAATTAAAAGTCAAGTATTAAAATAAAATCCGCATTTCAATAAAAACAAAATAAATTAGGATACCCACCATCGACTTTTAATACACACACACACACACACATATATATATATACGTAGCTATCCTGTTAAAGACCGCTTTGTTTTTTAAAGTTAGGCGGGTGATACAAAAAGAATATTTGCGCAAGTAAAGCAGATAGTCTATTTGCAGACACGTAAAGAAAAAGGTAGTAGTATCTAGGTAAAATAGTCGGTTTTGCTAGCACCCATGGACAGCTCAAGGGTTAGAAGCTGCGACAATTGCTACAGGAGCAAAAAAAAGTGCGACAAGCTTAAACCGGTGTGCACTAGATGTATGGAAAGAAATGTGAAATGCATAGAATTTGATGTTAATTCGTCAAAAAAACGGAAGAGAAATGAATCTATAGGCAATATCTTGGCGGCGATATCAAATATCGAGCAGCGATTTGAAAAGCTTGCTGAGATATACAAAAACGAATTTATGAAGAAATCCATAGAAATTAATCAAGCAAAGAGATGCAGAGGGAAATGTGGGCCAAGAGAGGTAGATAGAATGAATTATAAAGGAGATACTATGAGGGCGCAGACAGGAATTTTGAGTGCAATATCTAAAAGGCGCGTGAATGGGGAACGTAGTGATCTGATTAAAGCGTTTGGTATTGGCATTGAGCAAATAAAAGACATTGTAGCACGAATGACGTACGTCCACTCAAATATAATGTCGGCTATCAGGCTGCCTTTGTTTTTAAAAATGATAGACGAGGGGAAAGTGCCTAAATATGTTCTTTACGCGCTTATTGCGGCAGGTTCGCGTATTTCGTCGAGTGAAGAATTTACAAAAATGATGACAAGCGAAAAGCTTAAAGCTTTAGCGGACGAGTCAATTGAATTGATGTCTAGGATGGCATTGAAGCCCAACCTTGACTACATTTGGGCAAGGTATATAATATCCGTTTATTATACAGTTGAAAGGGATGCAGATTTGTGCGTTCTACATGTGGGTAAGTTGACCAATGTGCCTTTATATTTGTATTTATATATCAAGTAGAACAGGTTTTAGTCGGGCTATTCTAGGCTAATAAATGAATTATTGACTAATATAAATGTATGTGGTTAATTTTGTGGTTTACTTCGGTAAAATAGGGGCGGGTGTAAGGTAAATAAATATTTGTTGTTACTTGTAGCTTAAATGTGTTTGGTAGCGGCTGTGGCATTGAAAAATAAAATAGGCATAGTAATAATGTTTACTTATACAGAACGTGTAAGATGAATGAAGTGCAGCTGAGGATATGTAGGTAGCAACACATTTTTATTTATATGTTGCTTTGGATGTAAACTATAGAGCGGCGATACAATTACGGTTGCACAAAGTAGACTCAAAGAAGGAGATGTTAAAGTCAAAGATAAATGGCGAGACTTGGGATGAAATAGAGCACAAACGAAGAATATGGTGGCTGAGCTATATTGCAGATAGGCACACAGTCTCGGTATCGTCGGCATTTCCTTTGTTTTCGGATATTGATATGGAAGTCAACTACCCGATAAATGACGTGCAGTGGATATACGGGATAGACACGCAGGAAAAGCCATGGGGTGCTCAGGGAAACACAGGCGCGCTGATAGGCTCCTCACAGCTGAGTAGGTCTGAGAGCGACGTGTTTTGGTTAATATGCAAAGCGTTTGTTATTTTTGGGAAGGTTTGTGTTTTTGTTAATAGGAGAAAGGAGAACTGCATGAAAAACCCAGAGCTGGACTACAAAAGATTTGCAAGGTTGTTGCAGGAGCTGGAAAAGCTGCATGCAGTGATTGTGGTGAGGTGCAACTTTACAGAGCTCAGTGCCCATGATTTCAAGGACATTAAGGGTGATCTTCTGCTGCTGCCATGGCATCATATTCTGCCCCTTCGTTTCTTTTTCCTACACTGTTTATACTACTCGATAAAAGTGCTGCTTTACCAATCTGAGATGTGCATCAATCCATCAGGTCTGGCTTACTATGAAAGAATCAAAGAGGCGAAAGCCGCGTGTATACAGAACTCTTTGTCAATAGCCGACACCGTGCAGTGGGCTATTGAGAACATTTCAAATTACCAATGGGAGTCTCAGATGCCTTCAATAGTGTTGGTTTCCGGAGGTGTGCTGCTAAATGTTGTTTTTCTAGTCGACCACCCGCAAATCGATAAAATCAACTCTTCTATTGAAGTGCTGAAAAAATCGTTTGAAATTTTAAACAAGAATTATTGCTACGCATCTCAGTTTTCCAACTTTTTTTCACAGGCACTAAAAGTAAAAACCTTTTATCATCTGAAAAACAGCAAATCTACCAAGGTTCCTGTCCACTTGGTTATGGCTGCAATAACAAATCTAGACCTAAACCCTTGGGTCCTGCCTGTTGGCACGTCATACGCCTCTCGGCTGTGCTGTCTGGGAAAGCCTGGCTGTACTATATTCTCTGCTTTGCTATATGAAAACATCTGTACATATTCACCTAATCTCAACGTATCTTTAAAGCCTCCGACAACTGCACTCTATGATGAACTCCATACCAACAACCAAGGCTTAGTTCATACCAGTTACACCTCAAATAGTATCAGTCACCAAAACGCCCATTCCCATACCCACGTTCGTATCAATACCCCTACTCATACTCATACCCACTTTCCAAGCCAAACAGTCACTGCGAACTTGCCAATACCGTTACATAGTCAGTCCTTACCATTCAGTGTTCCTCTTGAACCAAGTATGCGCCATCAGATCCTAATAAACACGGGTCATGCCACTGGCTCCGCATATAGTCACATGAATATTGCCGACGATAGTATCTACAGACATCCACCAACAGTAATACATGGAGAAGGCGCCTGTTTTACCTCTTCGTGCACTAAAAATTTCGAAATTACTACAGATAGAACCAACCAAGACTTTTTGAAACAACCCAGCTCGTTTAATACCACATTCTTGTAAAATATCTTATCAAATACGTCTAATCAAGCCCTTTTTACATACTCAACATGGCTATGTCTGTTTATTTAAATGTCTCTTGTTAGAAAGTTTGTTGAATGGAAAAAACAAAACCAAACACCATCAATTATTGGTGTTTTAATAGTTGTTTATGGTCGTTCTTGGCGCTGAAACAAGCAATTTTTATAGCAAAGTTTATTGATAGTAAATAATTTTAGTTTATTTCAATAAATAAAGTCGTTTAGGTTAAATGCTCTGTTGCAATAGTTGTAGTTTATATATACCCATGAAGGTTGTGCATTGATTTTTAATTATAGTGTGTTCAGCTCTACTCAAAAGCTGTGTGCGTTATCGGTTCTTGTTGGTACAAGTATCTTTTCGCGACTGCCTGAATCGCTGGATGAACCGTTGGTAGCTTGTATCGCTAGTGATCTTGTTCTAGCGGACCCACGATATATTCTTATTTTGGGTTTTTTTGTTTTTGTTACTTCATCCACTAGTTTTGATGCTACTTTCTCTTCAGAATCTGGAGGTGGTTTGTTTTGATTAAGAATGGAGCTAATGTTTTTTATTAATACGCCATTCCCGTAATCAATAAAAATTCTTGTGCTAGTTTCAGGAGATTTTGTTGTGGTTCTTTTGCCATTTGGTATATTTATATCTGTAGGCAACGCGCTCTCTGTAGATATGCTATTCGCATTTGCCTGCTGAGTTGTTGAAAAGGCCAGTGTTGAACCTGGTTGGGTCGATGTTTGTCTTAGCATTGTTGTTGACATTAGCTTTGTTGTTGATGTTAGCTTTATTGTTGACTTTGTTGTCTGTGCGGGTGCGGGTGTTGGTGTTGGTGCGGGCACGGGTCCTAGGTCTACGGTTTTTGTTGGGAGTTTGATGGTTACAATGCTTGGTGCGTTTATTTGTGGTCTATTATTGTTGATAAATGAATTTAGCAGATCTTCCATTTTAGGTGCTTCAAAGTCAAAATCTACTCGGCCCAACCCAGCATCGCCAAGTTTGTATGAGACTGTGGTCGCTATTTGAAACCCAGCTGCTCTATTCTTGCCATTAACGTTGTTTTTTAAATTATCGCTGTCAACTTGTGGCACAATCGGTGTGTTTTCGTCGGGCTTTCTGGTTTTCGTACCGCTTTGTTCTATAACCGTGTTTTTGTTTATTTTCTTTTTCAGGGTCCTTGCTTCATAAACTGTTTTGCTACTCTTCAATTTGCTTTTGCTCTTAGCCTTACTTAAAGTGTAAATTGCATCGTTATCCGTTTCCAGCTTACTTTTCTTGGTGTATGGCTTTTGACTTAAGGCTAGCTTTGTGTTTTGTCTGTAGCTGCTAGTTATCACGGCGCTTATAACAAGCGATAGTAATGCTATGATCTGAATTATATACTTCATTTGTGAGTCTAGTTGAATGTATGTGGCTATTGATGTTTATAACTATATAGATATTTGTATAATGGGTCAGTGTGTGTTGGAGAGGTAATTCTGTATAGCGAGCAGAGTAACAATAGTAGTAGTAGCAATATTAATATTATTATCAATATCGCCAACTATTAATTAAAATGCTCTGAGTAAAAAATATAAAAAAAAGGGATAGAGCTTCAGCAAAAGTATAAATGTGTGTATAATACTTGATGGTAAAGTAAGTTTTTAAAAGTGTGGATTGGTTTTGTGAAGCTAAAGAACAAAAGTTTGCAATTTTTGCTACGACTGATTATCAAGTCTGGTTGAAGTTGAAGGTTTCAGATCTTTATAAATACATTGTTAAGCCGTTAAATTCGACAATAACAATATTACTGTATTAAAAATAAGTGCGACATTGCCTACTAATTAAGTTAATGCTCTTGCAACCATGCGTTCGGCTGAATATAATACACTTTTTTCGCTCTGAATGAAGTCTTTGTGTAGGTTTTGGCTTATCAGTCATCCCTGTTTGAGGGAAAAGAAAAGTGGAAAAAAAAAAGTCTTCTTAGTAAGATTTATAAGCCAACTTTATGACTTGGCCAATCCAGCACCGGTTCTTTAAACTGCCTTAGTTCTGCAAAAACTTCAATAACGTATTTAACTGATTTGACTTATCTAAAGGAATTATATAAAAATATCTAATTCTGTAATGTTATTAGATAATAATGAAATTTAATTGAAATACTCACGAATCATAGTTGCTTTTTCAACGTAAAGGAAATTTCTATTAATAACTTGTACAAAATTTGATGGAAATTATAAACTATTTATCTAAACTCAAGCACAATTCAATTTTTAAATCGTTAAGCTATATGCTAATTTGTCTTTTATTAACTAATTTGTTTTACAAACCCTAGTAGCATTTGGTGCTGTAAACGAGTTACATTCAAGAAAACCATACACACCAGTAACAACTTCTGGCTGTATTAAGTTTTTATTGAACTTTACAAAACGTACTTGCCGAATAAACGGATTTTGTATTCATATCAACTAAGTCGGTGTTTTTCCTTAATCCTCCAGGGAATAACTTGATAGTTGAGTAAATAAATACCGATCCATATATAGAAAAGCGTGCATTTAACCAGATAAGCCAAACACCCACAATGTATTTATTTATAGATTTCATTATCTAGCTTTATATTCCCGTAATTTTAAATTGATAAAGTACAAATCAAATGGAGTTGAATCAAATCCGAACTGCTAACTTTGTTAAGTCAAGGGTATTTTGCGACCATGTGTGTGGGTTTACTCCCTTTGAAGACGATTTTCAAACTTTACCGCGTAAACTCCTGGCGGCAGAGCTGGTCTGTCCAGGAAAGAGAAATCTGCGGTACCAGGGTACTCTTGCCGGATAAATACAAAGTAAATTACAAATCCAGAAAAATAGACTAAACATTTAGCTGCCAACTCCCAGTCTGTCAAAAAAAAACATTAGACTAGTTTCTCGCAAAGAAAAATAACCCAGTGCAGCGGAGATTTAGACTTTCAAATCAAAAGATGGCAGCACAATCTCCAGATACCAATTGCCCTTTAGTATCCAACCACAAGCTAGTGTTGGGAGTTTTAATATTAGAATATACTAATTTGGTATTTGGCAAATTGTGGTTTGGTTTTAGCTTTGGTTGCTTTTTAAATTGAAACAACTATAATTCGGTGTATTTGTATAAATGAGGGCTGTCAACTTGATGCTGATGAAATCAGAATGTTGGGGTTCAATGTCTGACAGTATAGTCGCATCGTTTCAAAGTAAATTTATGTGTATCAAACTTCTAAATTGCAGTGATCCAATAACACAGTCATGTATTTTGAAGGTGTAATACTTTTTGTTTTGCTTTTAGTTTTTAGTTTTTAGTTTCTTGTTCTACACACATCTACTTGTGTAAAGTGTATTTTGCTTTTATTGGTATCAGCCTACCTTTTTTTTCCAGTGAACCTGTTATTCCAATTTTTTGAATTAAGTTGGTTTAACTTGCGTCTTTGTTGTGTAGAATTGACTGACTATGGGCACACAATATATGTTTGTTTTATAAGCGTACAGCTATGCTATGCATATCTTAGCATCACTCGCCTTTCCGGCAAGCTAAAATAATACCATTTCTCAGCTGCTATATATGAATTTTACACATTATTAGCTTAGTATTTTTTTGCAAAGTATACTAAACACTTGAAATTCGCGGATATATGTTAATTAATATATTTACGCTACCATTGTCCTTATAAAAAAATATATACTTTACATTATTGTTGGTTTTGACTAAATCCTATACTTTGGTTTCTATAAAAGGGCATACTCGTCTAACAAAACTGGAGCAATCGCTAAATAGTCTGACTTTGATTAGGCCTTTAAAGAGCAATAACTAACAGTCCAAAGCAAAACTGAATATTTAGACATACAAATCGGCTGCTATAATGAATCAATACACTGGAGAACGATCTAAAAATGATTCGGTTTTACCACAGTCAAAGAAAAATGAGTATGAGGGTGTAAAGTTGGTTTTTCCAGGTGAGTTTTTGCAGGAAACACATTTCTACCCACGAGTTATAAACGCAACCATCCACCCGCTTGTGTCGTTTTTTCTAAGCTTGGATAACGAAAGAATACTTGCTAGATACGTTCATTTGAACCCGCAAGTTGACGCTCTCAAGTTGAAGGAAGCCTTGAACTATGTTCCAAAGTACTTTAAGTGGGCCGGTAAAAAAAAACAATAATTATATTTACAACAATAAATATGTTAAAAATAATATCTGTGGTGATGTTAATGCTAAAGTTGATTAAAATAGTGCTTCTGTTTCATTATTAAAGCTTATTTAAACCAAAGGAGTAAAGCTGGGTTATTTAATGAACAAAGATTTTAAATCGTACCCGTTGCTATTGCTATTGTCACTGGCTTGGCTTATTAGGATCTGATCTACTAAACGTAACGACGGGTTTGGGGGGAAAACAGATGATAGTGATTGAAACAAACTCGTGCCCCTCCGGCCAGAAATCTATGCCTTTGTTGCACGAAGGAGACGATTCTAGTGGGTACAAGTTGGTGTTAAGAACAGCATTCAGGGATATGTTGGACACTTGCAATGATTTGGTTGAGAACGGCGAGCTCGCAGTGCTGTATGACAAAAACTTGATGGAGGCAAGTGGGTATGCATCAGCTATGGCAGATGTAACAAAAGAAAGCGTGTGGTTGGTTCCATTCCACAACGACTGTTTAGATCCGCCAGCAAGATTTGTAAACGGTGTTCTCCAAATTCGAGATGGCTCAAACAAATGGCGCAATATTCGTGCGTGTTTTAGATATGTCACCCAAAAACCATGGAACCGCATTCCAGTCAATTGCAAAACACGAATCCTGAACCCAGTCATAGCGTGTTTAGCTGGCGGGAGAAATAAAATAATGGCATATAAGGCATACGAGTTTTACAACACTCAGCTCCTAGGATCTGGACTATCCATAAGGGTGCCTGAAACAGTCAACAATATATCAAAGAGCCAGATTCCTTTGTGGGTTCAGTCAATGAAAAACCATGCTGTTTTAAAAGTTCCTTATAGCAACGCTGGGCAAGGAGTTTACACTATAACTAACGCCGATGAGCTTGGCAAGTTTATGAGTTTGGAACATCATTATGATAAGTTTATAGTCCAAAGTCTGGTTGGAAATGCTAGTTGGTCTAGCGCCACAAAAGCGGGCACTTACTACCATGTTGGCACTATTCCTAACAGCAAACACGAGATCTTTGTAAGCGATATCAGGTTAATGTTAACAGGCAATTCAAACGGATTCAGACCAATTTGTCTTTACGCGCGCAAGGCTAAAAACCCACTGGCCACACATCTTGACAAGAACTCGCCAACAGACTCTTGGGGTATGCTGGGGACAAACTTATCATACAAACTCCCTGATGGCTCTTGGGGAGCTGATACTTCAAGACTGGCGCTAATGGATGGAAAAGATTTTAATCAATTGGGACTTGGCGTTGACGATTTGATTGACTGCTATATCCAAACTGTCTTGTCAACAATAGCAATAGATTTGATGTGTATAAAGCTGATAGACAAGGTTGGAAACATTAACTTGGATCTTTTCAAAGTGCTTAACCCTGACGAGGTTCTTTTAAATGAAGTCAAAAAGTGCTAAACTCAACTCTAGCTTTATTCATGCTAAAAAAAATTTGCCATATTTTAAAATTTACTTTACCGCTTTTAAATCTTATTTTTTTTCCTTTTCTATGCTTTTGATTCAGCGGAAACGGTGCAAAAGAAAAATGCTTTCAACAACGCCAAGGGCCTCAGAGACTGATGTAAACACATTATGATGGTTGAGTAACAGAGCCCCCGTTTTGCCAATTCTTTAAATTGCACGTATACTTGGCATAAGTTGAATACAAGTTGCAAATTCCTAACCATATGAGGTCTTTTTTTTTCACTAAAAAAATTCAAGTTAATATCCAGAGTCTTCAAAATTCGGCCTAAAGATTAGCTTGGTGTTTGGAAAATGTAATAAAGAATAAACAAACATAAAAAGTGTGCTATTTCTTGAGGCTACTAAAGAGCTTTTAGCAATGATGGATTGTTTGTAGATGCCAATGTTTCTTTAGAGAGTACGCTGTGTTTGATAATTTGCACAAACAGCACTTTGAGCAAATTTGAAATGTTTGTGAGACTTTACACCCATTATTGATTCCACTCGATCACACCAAATCACATCTCAGAGCTGTTCAAGTATACGATGGAGTTACCAAAACAGATTAATTAATGAAAATCCATTTACGTTTTTATAATATAAATAAATAGAAGGATGTGCAAATGGCTGATTCTTTGTTTTCGATTTCTTGTTTTTCTTTCTCATTTTTTCTTCATAATGCCGCTGGTTTCCGGACAGTATACTGAAGAGGAATAGCAACACAGCATTAGTTACGTAGGTTTTGTATAAAAAAGTAAAAGTGCCCCCCGTTTATTTTATTCATTTTTTAAAAAATTAGGGATCAAGTTATGCTGGCGAATTTGCAATTATAACCCTTAGTTATAGCTTTTGATTCAGAGTATAAAGCGATTTGAAGGTGTTGAAAGTAAAGAGATCATCCCGCTTGGGGTTGTGGAAATAAAATGTGTTGGTTTATGTAAACGAAGTGACAATTTGAATATCACATATTTGTAATACCGACACGACTATTGGCTAAAGAGATTGTAAACAATAACAACTAATAAAAGTAGAAATAGGAAAAATAAAGATCATCTAACAAAGATGGATCAGTTTGGTGTTGCACAAGCTGTTTTCGCAGCAATAATTCTAAATTCGGTTCTGGTCTTTCTATAATAAAGCGATATGTAAACTATGAACGCCAATAGAATTATATTAAAGTGCCGTTCATATCAATTCGAGCTACCACCTTGTTACAAAAAAAAAGGAGTAAATGGCGTGTAATAATAAGTTCCTAAAGAGGGCCAAAGTCTTTATTGCAAATTTGCACACGCTGACACAAATAGTTCAATTTATCTAAATTGCTCAGCTGATGTTCTATTTGGCCAAGAGCAATAGGAATTTCAAAATAGAGGAAATTGGCCATTTCTTTATTACAGCCTACAGCAGACAAGCGACCGATTATAGAGGTTTACAAATGGCAGGAGCCATCAATACACATACCATACATTTATATTTTCTTTTAAGCAATTATAAACACTCTTGTTCAATCAAAATAAATGAAACAGAGTTAAAACGACAGCGAAATAAAATGAAAATGAAAATGAAAACTAAAAAAAGGAGTTCAGCCATCAACGCAACATAAAAAACAGAATACAACATAGTAGAGAGCAGCGTTGCAGAATGCAAAAAGTAGTGGGATTAAAGCGACTTAATCTACAAGTTGTGTTTCTGTAACTGAATATTTACAAGTAAAAAATAAACCAAAAAATAAACTAAAATACTAATAAAAAAACTAAAAAAAAGTTGTGGGAGATTTTCTTGGCTGAACGATAAAAGCCGAAGGTTGGAACCTGGAACTATTATTTTTTTTTACTTGGTCGTGAATCTTACAAATTGGTTTATAACTGCTCCGGTATCAAAAGGTAATATACCAAATATACACTAGAAAGTGAAGCTAATATTTAGAAGACGATATACAATCTGAGTTTCAATTCTAAAATTGGTTAATCGGCTAACAACACAGTTGATATCGGCCAATGATTTTAGCGAGTTTCTGAAACAATAGTAAATCAGAGTACTAACACCGATAATTTATTTGCTTTATTAATCAGAATTCATTAGTAAATAGCCGCAAAAAGCAAGGCAAAGGCAAAAGTTGAAAATAAAATAAAATAAGAAAAGTAGCAACAGGTGAAAGAAAAAAAAAATGATTTTTAATCCAAAGTCAATTGTTCAGTTTGCCCTACTAAGCTGTGCGGTTCAAAGTTTTTCAATTAAAAAACGTACAGACATGGAAGCTAAAAAAGCAGATATTGAGAAGCGAATGAAGCAGTACAAGCCAACAAAACTAGAAGCCGATTTGAGTCATTTGTCTCACGGAGACCGTGAAGCACTTAAAAAACTGATTGAGGCCTCAAAAATAATTGACAATGTGTATTATAAGCAGCTGTGGAGCGGGTGTTTGGCTTTGAAAGACAAGCTGGAATTGGAAAAGGATAATGGAGAGGTGGAAGCCTTGACATACAAGTATTTCACAGTAGTTAAAGGACCTTGGGATGGAGATGAGGATGGCAAGAGTTTTATTGAAGGAGTTCCTGAAAAGCCACTCGGATCGAATGTTTACCCTGAAGACATGACAAAAGAGGAATTCACTGCCTGGGTTGCGACTTTGAGCGCAGAGAATAAGAAGAAGGCGGAAGGATTTTACCACGCCATTGCGCGAAATGAGAAGGGGGAGTTGCAAATTGTGCCATTTAGCGAGGCTTACAAAGAGTTCCTGGTTCCAGCAGCAAAGCTTTTGAAAGAGGCATCTGAGCTTGTGTGTGATTGCAGTCTTAAGAGATTTTTGGCGTCCAGAAGCGCTAGCTTTTTGAACAATGACTACGTGACTAGCGAGTTGGACTGGCTTAAGATTGAGAAGAGCTCGGCGATTGATATTGCGATTGGGCCATATGAGGTATACCAAGATAATCTGTTTGCAACAAAGTCGTTCTATGAGTCATTCATCCACGTCAGAGACTTTGAAGAGACCAAGCAGCTTGACAAATTCACAAGCAGTCTGAAGGCAATTGAGGAAAAACTGCCAGTCCCTGAAGAGTACAAGAACACCGAGCTCAAAGCACCAACAATTGTGGTTGTGAACGCGATTTTCAATGGCGGAGACACTGCGGTTCCTATGACTGCAGCGTACAATCTTCCAAACGACGAAGACGTAATTGAGGTTGGAGGGTCCAAGTTGACACTGATCAAAAACGTCCAGCATGGCAAGTTTGAAAGTGTTTTGAAGCCCATCTCTTTGATTGTTTTGGAAGAGTCGCAGCAAAAGAATGTTAACTTTGAAGCTTTCTTTACCCATGTTCTTTTGCACGAAGTTGCACACTCCAACGGACCCCACCACATAGTCAACGATGGAAATGCAACTGTTAGAAGCCGTATGCAGGAGCTCCACTCCACGCTTGAGGAAGCCAAGGCCGACATCACGGGTCTTTTTGCCGCCAGTTTGCTTATTGAAAGCGGAGTGATTGTTGGCACCACAATTGAGCAATTCTACACAACATACTTGGCATCCGCATTCAGATCAATTAGATTTGGCCTCAACGAATCACACGGTCGAGGCCAGGCCATCCAGCTCAACTACTTGATTGACGAAGGCGGCTTTAATTACAATGTCGAGACTGGCCTCTTTGGTGTCAACTTTGAGAAAATTGAACAGGCCATCTCCAACTTGACCCGTGATATTATGATGATCCAAGGAAATGGCGACAAAGAAGCTGCGTTGTCGTTTGTTAACAAATACGCTGTCAACAGAGACTACACCAAAAAGGCACTCGAGTCCTTGTCTGTTGTTCCAATTGACATCCAACCAATATGGACTGAAATTTAGTTTTGCAACTACTAGTCTTGATTCTAATTCTAATTCTTTTTTTTACTTTTTTTTATTCTTCGTTTATTTTATTGTTTTCTCCAAGTTTTCGTGTTACTGTTTTTACTCGCTTGTTTATTAAATCGTGTGTTGAAATTAACTGCATAAACTGCAAAGTGCCTTCAAAATATGGTGGATATCCGGTAGCGGGTATGTATATATATATATATATAAGAGTTAAATTCGATAATACGCCTTGGGTGGTTTTGTAAACACGTGTGTTCCACTTTCAGGTCTTTTGTTTGTGATTTAATTACAAAAAAAATAAAAAAAATAAGGAAGGCTGTTAAGTACTGTCGTGCTTGGTTAGTAAACTTGATCGCATGGCTTTATTGTGTATATATTTGCCGACTTTATATTTCAATACTCTATTGTTTTTTATAGTTGGTTTGGGTTCAGTTCGCGGCTTTTCTTTCTCTTAGAGTAGACTCCTCGACTGCTGTACTGGTGGCTTTATCTGGCTGACCCGTGCTGCTATTGTCAATGTGTGACGAGCTATCGATTTTTTCGTCGATTTTGCCAATGTCACCGCCATCAACGTCGACTACTGGAGTGGTGGCTTCAATTGGGTTTGACAAGCTGTCCAGGAACCCAAAGATCTCCTTGGATCTCCATGGTCTTGCCAAAGAACCTGTAGCAGGAGAGCCTAGAATATGGACTCTGTAATAGGGACTGGTAAGCAACGATAGCGTGGGCATTATTGATTGCACAATGAGGGGCTGGTTCAGCTCAAACCTCCAGTGTAGTATCCCAGCAATCAAAATCATAACAAATGAGTAGAATCTGTCCTTGAAAATAACGCTCAAGTCGTATTCTTTGTTGTTTGTCACGATAGGTGGCTCTCTAAAATCATACGTCAAGAATCAAATCATTAAAACATTTTCCTTTTACTAGCAAACAGGTTTATCCTGCGCTGAACCTATAGACATTAACAGACATATAGGACATATTCTAGGATGGATTTTGGTCTGATTTGCTAAACCGCGTCTTACTCTACACTTGGGTTGTCGTATTCCAAAACCGTTGTATCTAATAAACACGTCAAACATTTCGCACCTTTAATAGCGTTTTTCCATCATTGACGATTTCGCCTGCTGTGGAAAGGCAAAAATGAAGAAATATATATATTCATGCTGTAAAAATCCAGCTATATGAGCTTGGCTATGTCTATTTATTCTTCTATCCCTATCTTACCATTCACTGCAGTAACTGTGGCTTGGACTTTAACCGAAAGTCCGTAGTAGAACACCGAGGCTATTATAAACATGGTTCGCATGTATCTATTGCCACATTTATGATAAACACATACTATTACACTTATTCCTTATGTCTGTTATTTTATACCAAATAGTCTCCAAGAGGATAAAAAAGCCCTAGTATGGTAAAGTTTTGGCTTTAACAAACTTACGGATAGTTGGCCTCTTGGTTAAACCCAAAGTGGTTGGAAATGAATCTAGAGGATATAGCTACAACCCCCAAAAGTACCTAGAATAAAAAATAAGTGATATAATAATACATCGTAGCGTAGCAGTTAGTTTTTACGTGGTGTTTGCAAGCATGTTTTTCCTATTATCCATTTTTTTTCTCCAAAATTAAAAGAAAAAAATAACAACGTGGATCACGAGTTTTTTTTTGCCATCTCTGCATTCTTTGTATTTGTGCCTTAAATAAACATATATTCCTTACTGTATCCTTATATTGCTCCATCGTATTCAAGTCTATATCTGTGCTGTTTTGTTTATCGTTTTATTTGTACGTCGCGGCAAACTAATTAAGAGTTGTGGGATCTGTTTAGTTGGCTTTGTTTAAACTATTTATAGGAATTCTAGAGGCATTGTGTATTTTAATTAAGCCGAAATACCTTTAACTGCCTTAACTTTGACTATTGTTTGATTCCAAGCTCATTTTGCCAATTAATAGTGTGAATGGCCGGTTTCTTGATTTTCTTTGGCTGATTTTTTTCTTCAGAGTTTAACATGTTTTTTAATTGCCACGATTTCAAAATTTTCTTTGCATTAAAAATAGAATGAGCTTAATAATAGTTTTATCTTGATTTTTAAATTGCTTTTTTTTTCCCAACATTAACTTATTTTCCAGCCAGTGAAAAAAAAGCATTGGTGATAAATCCCACATGCCAGACTAATCCAAGGTGGACTCTAATTTTAACTCGTAAATTAAAAAACTAGCAACTTTATTTTTTTTTTTACTTTACAAATTCATTAAACAAGGCTTCTGGCTATTGGTATCTTGGTTTATTGTCGCTACGTACTTATACCATACATTTGAGCAAACTCCATTGCCTGAAATTCAGTCTAGTTTACTTTACTCCAGTCAAAGTGGAGTTTGTAATATTATCAATGTGCCATCCAAGTTGTAATCGATACTTTAAGGATCTTGTACGCTGGTTTCTAGATCTATATAGTCGATAAACCCTGACTTTTCAAAGTAAAGATAATAGTAGTAGTGAAAGGTTCCCAAATTTGCCCACCTAAAATAAATTTGAGCCGACACTGGTTATTGGGCTTTCCAAATAACTTTTCTTTATACCGAATTTGAAATATCCTTTTGTCTTGGAAAATTTACATAGTGGAGACAAGAAATAGAAATAAGATATAGGAAACGATGAGTATTGAGCAGAAAGACCATACCTGCTACAAAACCAAGTATAGATATAGGGCCAATGGATAAGAAAAACAGTTGGTTTGATCAACTTGATACGAGGTACTATGGTTCTGCATAGATGGTTTATGAGCAAACCTGATAAAGTCAGTTTTATCCAATGAATATGGTTGTGAACAAAATATTGGTTGGTTTAGTTGGTGTTTGAGACTTTTAGACCGAAAAATACGCGAAACATAAGTTTGTGAGTTTAAAGTTGAATATTTGGAAAAAAGAAGAAAGAGGAAGAAAAAAAAGTGAAAGAAGAAAGGAGTCTAAACGGAAAGAATATATTGTTGTTAAAAATGGAATATGTTGGAAGCAAAAGGATCACGAAGCCAGGTAAAAAAGAAATAATAAAAAAAGAAAAAAGGGTTAAAGAAAAAGCAACTGATTTGGTTTTTGGTTATAAAATGAAACAAGATGTAATGAAGCAGGTTTGATGAAATCGATTGCCTATTTTCAAAACAAAAAGAAATAGAAAATGTGAAATGTGAAATAGAAAACATGAAAAGAAATAGAAACAAAAAAAAAAAGAACGGTAAATAGAAAGTAGGAGTAATGGGATTATAAAACAAAATGTTGATAAAACACAAAACAGCCATTTTATACCTGTACTTTTAAGTGATATTAAGGCTTAGTTACAAGCATCTAATTTACAATTGGCTTCCAGTACTGATTGTATAAAAAGAAGGAAAAGAAAGGAAAAGAGGGTATTACAAGTACAAATGGCGCAAGGAATTAGAACGTATTTGCCAAATGCACTCGCTTTGGCAGCAGTAGCACTGGGAACGGTGATTTACTACAAGTTTATTGCGAATGAAGACAATGAATCCGAAAGACAGCATCGCAAGACAGACGAGGAGATAAGAGCAGAGATAAAGACAGAGTTCACAAAGAGAGAATTGAGCAAGTACACAGGAAAGACAAGCACAGAACCGATTTACATTGCTGTTAGAGGGAAAGTGTATGATGTTAGCGTAAATGGCGGCAGAGCCACTTATGGGCCAGGTAACCATGACAATATTTATATAGAAAGGAATATAAAAAGGGGAAGGATAGGGTCTGGTGTCCAAATATGGGTGTAGGGGCATATTCTATTAATGTATGCGAATATAGACCAAATATAAACGTTAGTTGTGGCTGTAAATTAAACTGTAATTGGATAGATGGGGCATACTCGATTTTTGCGGGACGTGATGCATCAAGATTGTTTTCAAACTTTGATTTTGACAATGGAATGACGGAAGAGGAGCTTGATACGCCAATTGATCCACTTGACGATTTAGATATAACGCAAAAGGAATCGTTGGAGTCATACGAAGAACTTTTTGAGCACAAGTACAAATTTTCTGGGTACTTGGTTGAAAGCAAAAGCACAGACTCGGAAAAGCCAGCGCCAACAGCCTGAATAGGATGGATAGCTCAGTAAATACCGAAAAAAGAAGCGTGGGAGAGAGAGAGAGAGAGAGAGAGGGAGAAACGTAAAAGATAAAAGATAAATAATACGAAATGAATCGAATAGGCCAACCTTTGTACTCTATTTATTTTAAACAATATTTTTTACAGTCTTTTTTCATACTTGAATAAACAATCAAGAACGAGTACGAGTAAATCAATAGAGTATATTTACTAGGTAGATATATTAACAAATGCAAAAGTAAAAAAAAAAAAAGGGGGATGGGGATGTGGTTATTACAATGATACAATTACAGTAAAGAGTAAATGGGAATAGCACGGTGGAAGAAGAAAGAGTAAAAAAAAAAAAAAAATGGGGGATGGGGTGGGGTGATGTTAAACAGGGCTGTGGCTGACATGCTTGATTATCTCTAGGATTTCGTTGGCGTGGTTCTGGACAACAGCAGACACAGGAATGCATAGTATGAACAGATCATTGAGTGTACTTGGTCTTTGAATAGCCAGGTCAACCAGATTGGCGTTGGATAGGGTATAGTGGACAGACTCGTCCTCTAATCTGGAGACCTTATCACGCCATATATGCAAGGCCACAAAAACCAACTTTCCAACATCAGTCAGCCGACTATTGTACTTTCTCAGCAGCCGCGCCCACCCTATTTGACCAGTGCCAAAACACACATCGTACACTTTCTTTTTGTACACTCTCAGGGACACTTTTCTCGACATTGCCAAGACCGAGTCTAGGGGATGTGATCCTGAGGAAGTGTTGAGGGGATGGATATGGGTGTTTGTAGAGGCACTTTTACCCTTTCTAATTAGTTCGTTTTTGAAGATGTCAAAAATGAATAGCAGAAAGTGGGTGTCGGACCGAGCATATTCAATCATTTCGAATGGTAACGGCCTATAATGAATAGATATGGATATATATAGATATGGATTTATATATATAGATGGATATATAGATATGAATTTATATATAAATAGATATATGATGGTGTCAATTTAGAGCGAGTTGGGTGTTACCTTATTCTCCAGTCGGCTCTTTGGTACTTTTTTTTGGACTCAAAAGAGCAGAACTGTTTGACCAAGTAGGAAAGAGAGTTTTTGGGCAGGTTTAGGGCCTTGGAGGCTATACAGGTATCAAACATGCCTACTATGTACACGCCAAAATCCTTTTGTAGCCATTCAATGTCGTTGTCTGAGCCATGCAGAACCTTGACTCTTTTTGGGTCGGCTGTGACCTGGTTGAGTCTGTGCATCAGCGACCGCAGCGATAAGGCATCAATCACATAATCCGAGCTACGTGTCGATAGCTGGACCAAACACGTGAATCCCTGGTACGATCGCTCCGAGTGATGCTCTAAATCTATCGCCAGGTCGCTATCCGCCCCTTCCAGCATCAGCAGATCGCGCATCATTCCCTCAAATCCAGCCGCGTTACATATATAGTGAAAGTGTGCTTTGTTGAGTCCTGCTGGAACTCGAGGCGCTGTTGTTACAAACATTCTTGCTGGCGCCTCATAGTTCATAATCTCGTATCTGTACGGATGCCACTTGTTTGTTTGCTGCAAACTTTCCTTTTCTGTGCCTAAACCACTCCCTATATACTGCCGTTTTATTTCTTCCAACGTCAGCTCATCCTCTGAATAATACCCTTCTATTACTTCAACTACATTATTATCACCATCACTATTGTTACTATTTCCATTACCACTATTACTACTATTTCCATTACTATTATTATTATTATTACCATTATTTCCATTACTATTATTCGCGTTTATCCTCTTTATTGCCTGGAAAATCTCCTTCGAGTTGAAGCTAAACGTCTCCTTTGTTATCATTGTTTGTCTCTCGAGCGGAATTACTGTCCTCGGTCCGTCTAGTGGAACCTTTGAGAACTGCTTGTACTTTATCTTGGGCTCAAACGCCGTATCCGCTCGATTGTCTATACAGTCTTCAAACATATACTGTGGTTTTGCAATACCGCTCCTATGGAACATTTTGTCTGCCCCTGAACTTTTAGGCCCCTTTTGCATCCCTGATTGCGGATCTTTTCTGCTCACCTCTATCTTGATCTCTAGACTCGGCCTTCTTTTGTTCTCCCCAACCTTTCCCAAAACTACTCCTATCCTCTCCAACATCTGATCCACTGTACTCTCCAACTGCTTATACTTGTCCCCTTGAACCTCCTCAATTCCCAAGAACTTTGGCCCATCTTCGCTTAACCCACCATTTGGCGTCTTTCTACTATACCCATTGCTTAATAAACCCACATTCATCATTTTTTTACTACCGCTGTCTTTCTGCCCAATGTTCTGGCTCTGCTGCGTGTCTTTCCCTCCTATATTACTGTACTCGTTGAATTTCGCTGCGCTACCCCATAACCCATTTCCCAAGCCCAAAGCATAATTTGCTATTTGTTTCAGGCGACACTCTACAAGGCAACTGCCCTTATCCCTCCACTCTATATCTTCCACAGGAATTTCCTTTGCACATTTAGCTGCATTAAACAACGAATCCAGTAGCTTTTCCAAGTAAGCATCTGCCTCGCTCGTTTCTGCGTCTTTACCGTCATTTTCTATGTCCATGTTTATCTCTTCTTTATTCCCTTTCCCGTCTTCCTTCTATTATTTATTTATTCTGTACACCTCTTTTCGTATGGTGGGAGGTTTTTTTTTTAAAAAAAAAGTTTGTATTCTTTAGTATAAATATTTTAGAAATACTTGTAATTGTAAAATAAGAGCTTCTTGATACTTGGTTCAAATCACTTGGTCTTTTTTCTTTAAAAAATAAAAATCATTTTCTTTTACTCTACACACTTTGTCAGTAAAGAATCATGACTTACTTTTTTTAAAAAAAGAATAAATAACTCAATTTTATGCTACTACTCTAGTCGTGTATTTCGTACTCTTCTATTCACTTGTATTTGCCCGTTTAATGCTATTATTTTTAGAGAGCTTTGTATACTAGCACTGCCAATTGATTAGACTATTCGCTCGATTATCTGTGTGAAAAATGGGGCGTACTTTGGCGTTTAATCTTCACTTTGTTTGTATTATGGCCTAAAATGGCTTCTTGCTAATTTCAAACGGCGCTTCTATGAACTGAACAAAGAATTGAACAAAGTACTCTCAATCACTGTTATTTATATTTACATGTGTTTATTGAATCGTTTACCAAAGTTGCTTTTTTTTCCTACACAGATTCTATTTCTTAAAAAAAAAAAATTCACTACTTTTTGTATTAAAAACAAATAATAATAAAAACACCAGCTTTGAAATTATAGAACCAGCGTTATGATATTTTTTTTCTTTACGACTATTCTTGTTCTTCTGGCGTACCTCTAATATTCCTTTGCATAATTCCGAAAAACTATTTGTTCTACTAGTTTTTTTATTTTTTCCATCTTCAATTACGTGTGAACTAAAAAGTGAAAAGGATGAACAATTGAGATGATACAATCAATAGCTTTATAATTCCTTTGTTTAGCTTTACTACAGTAAGCTGTAAGCTCAACCTGATTTGAATGCCATCGATTGAGGAATTTATTAGGTCTAGTTCTCAAAATAGTTGTCAAGTTGGCGCATATCAACAACGCCCAACCTACAACTATAACACCAGCGTGCAGCACCAACATCGCAAGTAGCTGCAACAATATACTATAATCTGTACGTTTAACAGCACCCATATTATAACAACTCATAAATAAACCAAGTGTGCTTAACAGTCGTATTGCGCAGCGGTTGCTTTGGGTGTTTGTTTTGTTCACTACAATCTGTTTTACGACTTTTTAACGGCGCCAAAACATGTGATTAGTAAAAGTAGGCAAGGTGTGCACCAACTTGTTTGTAGGCATCGAAAAATAATGCACAGTTTAGCCAATCTTGGTTATATGACCAAAATTAAAAGCACAATATTCATGACATGGATCATATTCATGCACATTTGTTTGTGTTGTATGGGTTTGTCTAGCCTCAAACACACATACTTTTTACACTAGCTTTAGCGTATGACCAAAAGTGAATGCTCAATACAAATAAAGTAAACTCAGTTTAATTGCAGTGTACCTTTGGCTTGGTCGCCAACCCAAGCAAAATGTTGTATTATTCACTTTATCATCTCTATCATTTGTCAATGACCGGTGACCAAGTTGACCTGTACTGATAAATGTATAGTTAACGTAATAGGTGTTGTAATAATTAAAAATATAGCAATACCAAATTTTGGTGCCAAAGTGTAAAAAAAAGTATGGCCATGAATGCTACTTGGAGGGTTGGAACGATATAGAAACGATGTCTTGTTACAGCACGTAACCAGTCTAATTCAGCATCATGCAGCCAAAGCCAGATCTCCAGCTTGGATGTATAAACTGGGTAGCAAAGGGGTTTAACGATATTTGTATATGAGGTATTGCTGGCTCAATGAGAAGTATGATTGTAGTTGATCGTCGTCTCAAGAATAGACAAGTGTGTCTATTAACGTTGTCAAGTTATTCAAAAACAGGCAGAGGCGAGAACATTCACAATAATAGGATAGAACCTGAGCTACTGCTACCAGTAGAATAAACAGAGCAAAGAAAAATAAAGGAAAGCACAATGATGGTGAACAATATATTCTTTAAGCCAAGTAATTCAAGTTGGTTTAAAGCAGTGGTTTAGTTTTATCGAGCAGGAAACATGAATATACATGATTCACGATGTTTACTGCGAGCATCCATGATATGTTTGATTAATCCAAGCATATCGGTGATTTTTTACTGATATTAAAGACGATCAGTCTTGGATTAAAGTAAATTGGTAATTTGGCAACGTCCAACAGCATTTTAGGCTACCAAAAGCTCAATAGAGTAGAGAGTAGAGTAAAGTAAAGAAACAAACCCGAATTAAATCGAGTTAAATTGATGTGATGTGTTGAAAATATACTTGATTTCACGATTGCCAAATACAATGAAAATCAAACATGATGACCTAATCAATATTATCATAAAAATGGATGAAATAAGGTGGTTGAAAGTAAAGAAACAAGTATTTCGCGCATTAACGGTATTAAACAGGGAAAGGACAAATGGGTGTGCAAATACAAGAACATGTTCAACAATATATAAATAAATATATATATGGTTGTATGGGTATGTGGGTGTGCGCTTCTATATAAGCATTATTGATGATGGATGTATTGAAATGGTATTGATTTATGAAATTAGAGTATGGTTGTATGAAGTGCCTTATTATAGAGCAAAGGCAGGTTTGGCAATTAGAACGTGTAAACAAGATCCTTTGATAATTTTAGAAAAAAAACGTCCAGGACAATATTTTCCAATAAAAGTATCAAGTTCTAAGCAGATTCATCACGCTTGCTAGGCTAAATGGCAACATTAAAAAGTAATGTTGAAAATGGAAACTCTTATTCCGCATGTGTTGGAAGCAATATAAATATAAAATGGCGTTTGAAATAATAAGGCGATCACAGCGATCTCCAGCTAATTGATCACGAGCTAAGAGTCATACAGTTGGATATTAAAATGGTTGAATGGTGTGCAGACTGGTGGAGTGTTGGTGGGTTTTAGAAGGGATTTTTGTTTTTGAAGACGCAAATCCCACAGATCTTTGATAAACTAGTAATTTAAGCTGTGACAGGAGATCGTCCAAAAGAAAAAAGTTTGTAATGATACTAAACAGACATGATGTAAAAAAAAACCGCGCACAATAAAAAACTGGTGCTTTTTCAGGTCGGCTGGAATAGTAAAAGAAGGATATTGGAAGACAAATACAAAAAATTAGTAACAGGAGTTTCAGGGAATAAAAAAATAAGACCAAACAAGCGAAGCAAAAAAAAAAGAATCGATAAAAAAGAAACACCAAATATCTGTTATTGGTAACTGTTTTACAGAGAGCCAAAGTTAAGCTTGAAAATAGCGAAAATAATAGGTAAAAAGTAAAGAAAAAAGTATGGTGAATTTTGTCACCACAGATTCGTTGATTGCGATTAAAACGACGATTTTATAAGCGGGTAAAAATAAAATAGGTTGAGTTTGTGAATGGTCAAATGGGCGAATGGTGTTAAAGCGAAATTAAGTGAATATTGTAAATAAAGATAAAGAAAACAAGCCAAAGACGTATCATGAATGGATTCCAATCAATTCCAAGGGCTGGAGGAAAAAGAAGAAAAAAAAGCAGAATATAATGCGAGAATAGATTAAAAAGTGGTGGTAATCCATTTCTTGAAAAAGTTCAACAGCGAGTTGTTGGGTTTGGCTTGCAAAAAAAAAAAAGTTAGGTTAAGGCGATTGGTAATATTGACTTATTTTTTACAAATGATGGGACTAATAAATCAAGCAGGATAGGTCTATATTATGAACTGACGAGCATTTTTGTTTAAGGCAAAAAGATGTAGGAACGTAAAAGGAAGAAATAATAATAGGGAGATTCAGGTGAAATAAATAAATTAGGAAAATACAATTCAAGTAGGCTATAATAAATTAAAAAGCTGAAATAAAAAAAAGAGCATCAATAAATTCAAAAACAGAAATCATTACTGGGGAAGGGAGGTAGATGAAAAACAAAGGATGTTCTTGGACTTGCAAATCGCTTGAAGTGGATGAAGTATAAAAGAGAACAAATAGAGGCAGAAACGCAGTGCTAATTAGTGGGATTGGAATAGAGATGATTTCAGCAGAGCAAAAATCAAAGGAAGAATCCTATGATTTTTCGTAATTAATGCAAGCTATGAGCTCTTTTGCCAACATGGAAAGCTTAAAGAATATATTAAACAAGATTATGGACAACAGGACAAGTAGAGGCAAAAAGTATCCTAGTGTCAGTTAGGACATAGATATATAAGCATAGTCAAAGGTCATCGTAAAAAAAAAGCATTATTAATAGTCAAAAGTTCTGCATTAAAAACTTATTTATAAAACGTCCCATCCGCTAATAATAACATTTTTTTCTTTCTTTTCGTTACATAATTCTTTTGCTTTAGCTGTGCGAACACAAAATAACATCAAGCATAATAAACCCTAGTATCAATTTATTTCAATAACTTTGGTCCTGAATCCAACTCTGCAAAGGTTAGATTTATCATCAAGGAGACTGAAGCAACAGTAATAACAAAAAAAAGCAAGAGGCAGCCAGGAAATAGGTAGGTGTAAGGCAAACCCACCAACAAGTAAGTAAAACAAAACGTTATTTAAAGTCTAGGACATCAAGAGAGAGAGTAAAAAGGTTTAGAGTTGAGTATAGTCAGCAGGGCCATAAAGGAAGATGGATGATGTAATTGAGTTGAGGGATAGAAAGAGGAAGGGAATGGGGCAAATATATGAGAAAGATGGTGATAGGATGGTGGAAAGGTCAAATCATAATCATAATCGTTTGAGTGTGAGTTGAAGAAAAAGAGTATAAAGGCTCAGTAACAAATAGAAATCAGTTGCATCATGGGAAATGTCCAACACAATAGATAAATAAATACATAAATAAATTGGACCTGAAATATGTGTGGAAGGAATGGTATTTTATTGGTGACTTTTACATAACTGAGGTGGAAGTAATGATGTGTTGGGTGTATAATTGGAGCTGAAGTTAAAAAGAGCAGAAAAAAAGTCCTGGCTATGAGGCAACCACAAATGTGATTTCTAAAAATAAAAAAAGGCTAAAAAATCTGAAAAGAAATGAGTAGACATTTAGAGACGAATTGAAAAAAACGAAATAAGAAAACAAAAGAAAAAGAAATATGCAATACGCAATTGAACTAATTAACACTTTTTTATTTTAATTATCAAAAGGAAAAAAAAAAGAAAATAAAGGAAAACTCTGACCTTTTACTTACCTTGTTTTATTTATTTTACCAAATAGTAGAAAAATAAAAAGAATGAAGGGACAAACCGAGGAAAGAGCAGGATCACCGCGCAAGCGTCGTCCAAGTTTGAAGGATGGTTCACCAGTCAAAGAGGCTTTTGACGTTTCGTCCAAGAAAATCAGAGGCAGTGGGCTTGAGTCAAAGCTTGGAGAGGGAGTGTTCAACAATCTTTCATACTATGCGTTTGGGGTAGTGGCATTGTTGTCGCTAGTGCTGAGAATGTGGAAGATCTGGTCACCAACAGAGGTGGTGTTTGATGAGGTGCATTTTGGAAAGTTTGCGAGCTACTATCTTAGAAGAGAGTACTACTTTGACGTGCATCCACCGCTTGCAAAGATGTTATTGGCGTTGCCAGCAAAACTGGTGGGATATGACGGGACATTTTTGTTTGAAAAGATAGGACTGAGCTACATTGAGAATGGGGCGCCATACTTTGTGATGAGAGTGTTTGTTGCAATGTTTGGAGCGTCAATTCCACCACTTGTTTACTTGATTATGGCAGAGTCAGGGTACTCGCTGGTCGTTTCGCTTGTTACAGCGTTGATGGCGGTGTTTGACAACGCGTTGGTTTTGCACAGCAGACTGATATTGCTGGATTCAATTATGATGTTCTTTATGGTGGGGGCAGTGTACACTTACGTGTGCTTCTTCAAGCAAAGATACCAGCCTTTCACACAAAAGTGGTACGGATACATGGTGGCAACAGGAGTGATGATAGGGTGTGCAGTTTCATGCAAGATGGTTGGTCTGTTTACGATGTTTTCAATTGGAGCAGCGGTGATCTACGATCTGTGGCGTCTGATGGATGTGCGCAGAGGGGTTACGGCTGAGGAGTTTGGCAAGCACTTTATGGCAAGAGTAGGGGGGCTGATAGTGGTTCCAATAACTGTGTACTTGAGCGTGTTTTACATTCACTTTGCGATTCTGAACAAGAGCGGATCAGGAGACGACTACCACACACCAAACTTCCAGATGCAGTTGCAGGGCAGCAAGTTGTTGGACGACACACTGCCAGTATACTTTGGAGACTCGATCAGCTTGAAGCACATTGACACAAAAGTATTCCTGAACTCACGCAGCGATGTTTACCCACTAAAGTACTCGGACGGCAGAGTCAGCAGCAACGGACAGCAAGTAACAGGACACAAGGCAGAATCACCAGACACATTCTGGACAATTGTACCAGTGGAAAAGGACGCAGAGTTTGATGCGTTTATGGCAAGACGACAGGCAGAAGCAGAGGCAAACAGCAACGAGCAGCCATCAGCACTGGAGATCAAAAAGTACGCGCTACGCAACAAGTCTGAGGTTAGACTGATCCACAAGAACACAAATAAGGCGCTGCGAACACACGATGTTGCGTCGCCACTGACAACAACAAACATGGAGTTCACCGCGGTTGCCATTGACGATGAAAAGAACTTCAAGGACACGGTTTTCTACCTCAACATTGACCGGTCACGTGACACACCAGAAGGCCCTGAACAGGTGCGCACACTCAACAAGTACGTCCGACTGGTCAGCAAGCCACACAACGTAGCCTTGTACACCAACGCAAAGAAGCTGCCTGACTGGGGATTCTATGACCAGGAGATCAACGGGAAAAAGGACCCATTGGGCGAGGGAACTTTGTGGGTAGTCAACAGCGTGTTGGGCCGCAAGTTTGTCAAGAACGCAAACGGGATGAAGATCAAGAAAATGGGTTTCATGGCCAAGTTCAACGAGCTTCAGTCCCTGATGCTGGACCACAACGAGAAGCTGACCAAGCCCCATCCATACCAGTCCAAGCCTTTGACCTGGCCCCTGTTTGACAGAGGTGTTTCGTTCTGGACCAACAAAAAGACCAACGCCCAAATCTACTTTGTCGCCAACCCCTGGGGATGGTACTCCATTGTTGCTGGTCTGCTGGTTTTCAACGCTGTCTATCTCGCTGTTTCTATTTCCCACTACCGCCGCAACGTTGCTATTATTAGTGAAATCACCGAACGCCACCTCCTTAGAAGCGGTATGTTTTTCCAAGGCCTCTACATTCTCCACTATATTCCCTTTTTCGTAATGGGAAGAGCTCTCTTTATCCATCACTACTTGCCAAGCGTTGTCTTTGGGTACATGGTTCTTGGTGCTGTTATCCAGTTCTTCTGCTTT
This sequence comes from Capniomyces stellatus, assembly GCA_001661515.1. NCBI lineage: Eukaryota > Fungi > Kickxellomycota > Harpellomycetes > Harpellales > Legeriomycetaceae > Capniomyces > Capniomyces stellatus. The sequence continues at coordinate 197,235 of LUVW01000039.1, forward strand.
ACTGACTACAAGTCCTATGCTATGCAAAACTGGCACACAATCCGCCAAAACATCTTGATTCTGCCCAAATCCACCAAGGCCACCGTTGCTATCGCCGTTATCATCGGCTTCCAAATCATCAACTTTATCTACTTCAGTCCCTTCGTCTATGGTCTCCCATTAACCAAGCCTGAAATCAAAGCCCGAAAGTGGGGTTCCAAGTGGGATTTCAATTTCACAAACTAAATCTCATTATTATTCCCATTTCTTTTACCTTCAACTTTTTTTTTTTCAACCTCTTTTTTTTATATTCACAAAAAAAATAAAATCTTCTATTTACACTATACATTATTTGCTTTAACAAAAATAAAGAAATTAAAATAAACAATTCAACTAGCTTGGTTACTTTCAATCAAAATCACATTCTTACTGACCACAATTACTTTCTGGCCTTTGTTTAATCGGTTTAATAAAGCTTACTCTTTTAAACACTATTGTAATTAATTTATTTATTTTTGCTTTTATTTTTCAGTTCTTTACTACTCTGCTTTCAAACTGTTATACTATCTTTACGTTTGTTTGTTTGTCATTCCAACTTTTTCTTTTCTTTTTCTATCATTTTTCTTTCTTACTATTGATATACCGAGGCTTAGTGTTTTCAGTTATTCAGTCCACTGTAATCGTTTTTTCTTTCAAATAAATAAATAAACAGCAAAGAAATAAACAATAAATAAATAAAAATGTACCGGCCTAGAACCAGCATTTCAAAAAAGTCCGGTTATCTGGCATACGTCAAGCGCTCTGATACTCTGAATGAAGAAGTCGAAAAACTTGTAAATCTGATAGTAAGAGACTTTATCGACGATTGGTACAAGGAAATCACTACTCACTCGACTTTTCAAAAGGAACTAAGGGGTATATTCAAGCATATAACCAACGAACTTGAATCCCGTCTAACCAAGGTATGTCCAGTTTGGCTTTGTTTCCCTCACCCCCTCCCCCCCTTTTTTTTAAAAAAAAGAAACTGTCACAGTTTAACTAATATTAAACAAACAAAAAACTTGTAGATTGATTGGATCAAGTTTATCTTGTACGATATACTGCTGATCATAAAGACACATATCCAAGACGTTAGGCAGTGTGAAGCGCGACTGTTTACCTCATACGGTGGAACGTGTAGTTCAATGGAAGAGCTATTCAGGCTAAGGCACCCACATGTAGCTTTGTGCGATGCAGCTAATTCAGAGCTAAGCTACCTGCGGCATTTGTCCAACGAGGTCCTAACTTTGGTTCTACCCAGCGATATTATTGAGGACGAGGTGACTTTTCATTTGTTGCGAGAGATATTTGCCTGTACAATACTAAGATCGTTAATTGACATTGCAACAGATCCTGGTACTCTAAACAACTTGATAATCAAGGTATAGTAACGCATATTTTGTATTATTGTGAAGGCTGTGTTTAATTTGAGATTACCGTTGACGCTTACGAGAACTGAAATTTGCATTGTTACTTGATTTAGTTGTTTGGCGAGTATTCGAAGGATACTTATTTTTCAGAGGCCGATTTGCAGAGGTATGTTACTGTTCCTAGCACCAATGAATCAAATGAATCAAAAGAGGCGAAAAAAACAGCGACCCCAAAAGAGAGCAGGCTAAGCAGTCAAGAGAACAGCAAAAACAAAGGTTTTTCGAGTCTTGAAAAGTCAAAGTCAACCCCAAAGCCAAACACACAACCAGAAACAACTGGACCTAAGGTACGGAGGCCTAGTGGAGTGGCTGAGGCGAAAGGAAGAGCGGAAACCAAGCATGAGTTGGAAAGTAATTTAAGACGTAGAGAAGAGGCGGTGAAGTCGGTAGAGGAAATGATGACCGAGGCATTGGGGACATTTATAAACACAGACTCAGAGTCGGAAACAGAGACAACTGATGAGTTGGAGAGTGGGTATGGGTCAGAGGTGTACACAAAATACTCGAACAAAGTAAAGCTGGAAAACTCAGACGATTTTATTGGGCAAATAGAAAAGAATATAAGCAGTCAGTATAGTAGAGGTAGAAATTTAGACCATGTAAATAGCAATAGAAAGGACCCAGGGGTTTTGCAGTTGGGAAGTAGGGCGAATAATGTATTTGATCAGAGAATAAAGCTGCAAAAGCATTTTAGGAGCAAGTCAGAGCAGTCAGGCGTAAGGTTGGATGCAGATTTGTTTAGCTTTGATGGATATTTCGAAGGGGGCGGCCGAAGTAGCAACAGACAACAGCAGATGGATCCGAAAACCGCAGACAACAGCCACCACAACATCAAAGTGACAAAGCTGGAAAGAGTAAACGAGAATTCGGCAGATTTAACGCGAGGCAAGAAGAAGAAAAAGAGCAAAAACAGAACCAATGAGAAAAGCAGCAGGGAAGACAGGCATGGAGGGGCGAAGGTTGGGGGTGGCAAAGGCGGTGGTGGGGACAAAGACAAAGACGAATACGGGGAAAAGGCCAAAGGCACAGGGGGTGAGGTTGGAGAGTACATGAAGAGCTCGTTATACCTGGTGCTGGACCTTCCAAAGAAGCTGTGGGTAATGGCGGTTTTGATAAGTAAGGGGACATATCAATTAGTCCGGTTAAAAGTTTCGAGGTTTGTGGAGTACACATTTTCAGCCAGCTGGGAGACGAGGCAGCTGCAGCTCCAGTCAATGGCAACAGCACAGTTTTACTACAAGCTGTTTTCCAAAAATACCAAGCTGGACCCAGCTAAAGCCAGCAACCGAAGGGCTGTGACTGGTGCTTTGCCAGGGGAAGGAGGCGACCAGTCTTTGGCTAGTCGTGTTGGCCGGTATGTTGCTGAGAAGCTGTCGAATTTTTTTTACGTGACATTTACTTACAACAAGTTAAACTCAATTGTTGGTTACCTGAGCTATCGAGGCTACAAATCGCCGTTTAGTCCTGGCGATGCAACAAAGCAGGTGTTGTTGTTCCTCAACTCTCTTCTTTTGCTGAGCGCCTACAACGACTGGCTGTGGGTCCAGTTTATGTTTTACCTGTTTCCTTTATATAGTATTCTGGCTGGCAGTTTGGTTGATCAGTAAGCATGCTTTTATATTATAATTTTATAGTATGATTTTATATTATGATTTTATATTATGTATTTGTGAATTCATTGTTTTTGTGGTTGTATTGCAGCCTTTTTTTTACGTTGAAACTGTTCATGACTGTTTTATTATTATTATTGTTATTTATTAAATAGGTTTATTTACAAAAGCATCAACTCTGCTTTGAATCCAGACTCCCTATGCGGGCTAATAGCTGGTGTTAGGGAGTCTATGTGGCCCAATGGACATCAGTTGCCCAAAAAAAACGAGTACAGGACCCAGCAACAACAAGACTTACTGAGAAATGATGCCAACGAACTTGTGGCTGAGGTTTTACCAAGTAAGCTAAATACAAGCTTTTATTATTAATATTGTTATTTAGTAAAAAAAAAAAAAATGCTGAGCCACTATCGCATTTATTATTTCCATCAAGTTGAGGTGTTTAAAGTGTAGATCCTGTGTGTAATATAGCTGTGCTCACGACGTTTTTTTATGGCGACTCCAAGCAGGATCGATTGTTGGCTGCAAGCAGGCTACTGAATCCTATACAAAGCCACCAGCTCAACAAACATTTGGTATACACCGTTATCGATAGTCTGTTTATCAAGGTATTTCCTGAACTATCCGAAGATTCCGCCTCACACTCCAACTCCAGTCCTCAACTTCAACTCTAGTTTGTTAAGCATTTTTTTTTTACCCTTTTTAGTTTTGCTTTGCTTTGCTTTTGACTTTAACTTATTCATATCTAGTATTTTATTGGTCGAGTTGTAAATTTGAATTAAATCCTTAGTAACCGGGTTTTTTGCTTTAAAAGACCAGAATAAACCGATTTCTTTTCTTGTACTTTGCTATTTACATTTATTGTTCGCAAAACGCGTTCGAGTTTGTGGATTTTAGGCTATTTGTAATCCACTTTTTCTTATTTGGATTAGTTTTATGCTTAATTTTGTCGATTCCAGCTTTTAATTACAAATCAAGAGCAAAAGCAATTTTAAAAATGATAAAGCAAAGTAATCAAAACAAAACACTTTTGTTTCATTAAAAACCTAAATAAAATTAAAAAAATCCTTTTTCCAAACCTTTGTCTCATTCTCTTTTTTATTTTTATTTTTAAAAAAAAACTCAACAAAGAAAACCCGGAGTGTCAGTGCTGTGAGTTTGGAATAAAAGAAGTTTGCGGCCTCAAGTAAACAGCCATATAGAGTAAAGCAAGAATCAAAGTATAATTGATCTTTTGAGTAACGATTTAAATTTACATTGGAAAAAGATAACAGTTCGTACAATTAGAAAAGATATACAATGGAAGAGAACAAGCGGATACATTTTGGTAGTCTTGAACACACATTAGCCAAAGAAATCCAGAATGAAGCAGTAAGAAAAAATATATATATCCTTCAAAATATTGTATTAATTGATAGAGTATAGCAAACAATCCAATATACTATATACAGGTTAAATATAAAAAAAAATTGGAGGAGGGGGAGGGAGGGAAAGGTGTTCAGTAACTCGTGTTAATTAGCTGGTTAAAGATTAAGATAAATATAAACATAAATGATATAAAATAGGAAAAAGAGGACGATGGAATCGATATCGATGATCTAAGTAAGCTAGAAAGAAAAGAATAGATAAGAAAAGGTCAAACAGACAGTAATAAGTTGAATGGATAATAAAACCGATGAATAAACACGTAATAGGCGAGGAAGGAAGTGATGTAGATTTGACAGAGAATCAATTGAGATCAAAAGAGGAACACGAAGAGATACTAAAAGAGTTTGAAAGAAAAGAGGCCGCAAGGAAACTAGCGGTTCCAACCGATGATGGCAGGGTTCGATTAAAGCTGAGAGAGTATGGGGAGCCGATATGTTTGTTTGGAGAGGGGGTAAGTGCGGAGGTTTTGTGAATAGATTGACAGTTAAGTGGATGCGAATTGCAATTTGGTTCGAGTTGGTATGTAGGCGGGTAAATAAGTTGTCTGAATAAATATATGACTATTTTAGCCTGGGGAAAGACGTGATAGGTTGCGGTATATAATGTCTAGGCGGCAGTTTGAAGAAGGCGGAGAGAAAGCGGTAGAATCAGACAGCTCATCAAGCGTAAATAATGATTAAATATGGCTATATTATACCAAAATGAACAAAGGAATATATATATGATATGGTATGGGTATTTATTTGGTTGGTTGGATTGGTTGGGTGGTAATAGGATAGCGAGGGCGAACAAAAGGAAGAGTTTTATACCGAGGGACCTCTGGAGCTATTAGGTGCTCGAAGAAAGATGGCGCTGTTTTCGCTGCCTAGGTAAGATCCCAGAATATGTGATTTATTTGGCTTAGTTATGCTGTAAGGAAGGCAAGAAAAAAGAAAAAAAAAAGGGGGGGGGGCGATGGCTGGGTGGCTGGCTAAGATGCGTTCAAAATTGTTAAAGTTAAAACAAAATGGTATGATTAGGGCTAAAGAAAGAATCGATAGGCAAAAAAAGTATTTAAACACGCCCATGACCACCATCAAGAACCAGAGACAGGCGTACTATAGTACATTTCAGGTAAGTATAGCTAAAGTAGAGAGTTAAATATCAGAATCTGTATAGTCGAGGCGTTTTACAATGGGTGGGGGGGGGGGGGGATTAAAGGGTCTTGTATACGTGATTTGGCTTGTAGAATGTGGGGCTGTACTCGTCGGAATTTGGCGATCAAAGACCGATTTCAAGTGTCCGATTTTCACCAAACTCGCAAATATTGGCTACGGGATCGTGGTCAGGGTTAGTCAAGTTATGGGAAACCGCAACGTCAAAGCCATTGGCTACATTGAGAGGTAATTTTCAAAAGTAATTCAAAGTATACAGTGTGATTAAAGCACAAATAAGTTTGAAGAGAAGAAAAACTGTTTTGTGTCTAGTTGAAGCTTTTTAGTTTTATTTTCTTTAACATTTTATTTTGGTTGGGTTGTTTAATATAGGACACAATGACCGAGTTGGCGGAATCTCGTTTCACCCGCAATCGACTCGAGGACTTGATAGAAGTGCAGCAAACATTGCCACAGGAGGTGCCGACAGCTTGATCCACTTATGGTCTTTGGAAAGGTAAATATGCGGATCAAAGCTGTGTTTCAAGTGGGAAAAGATACCGGGGTTTTATTATTGTTAGTATTGTATTATTTATTGATGGGGTTTTGGAACACAAGCTTAATTTAGGTCTTTGAAATATTAACATTTTTTTGTTGATAGCCAAACACCAATATCTACCCTGGAAGGTCATGTTGCTAGAGTTGTACACGTAGACCATCACCCATCTGGAGACTACTTGGCCAGTGCAAGGTAATTAATATGGTGTCAAGTAAAGCCAGACCACACACTGGATGTTGGATTTGCCAACCTCAACGTTTTTATTTATTTATTTATTTGTTTGTTATTGTGTGATATGTCGTAGCTACGATGGAAGTTGGAGACTGTGGGATTTGGAAACTGCCAAGGAGCTGTGTCTACAAGAGGGCCATTCTAAGCAGGTCCATGTAGTTAAATTTCAAAACGACGGTTCATTGCTTGCCTCGGCGTAAGTTAAATGTCAAATGTCAATTATTACATATACTATTACTGGTTATAATTACTATTATTGCCATTACTATTATTACTATTGCTATTACTGCTATTTTTTGAATCTCAATGGATTTGTCGATAAATATGTTGCTTGCGTGCTTGGGTAACTGGGCAAATAGAGGGCTGGATTCTATTGGCCGGGTTTGGGATATTAGAACTGGGAGATCCATCATGACTTTACAGGGTCACGTACGTGAGATTTTTGCTTTGGATTGGGCACCTAATGGGTAAGTTTGATTGTTTTTACAAGTACTAAGGCTATATAACTTGGGGTTTTAATTGAATCAATCTCTTCATAATTGATATGAAACTTTATTTATTTCACCCGTTTTCCCTTTTCCTTTTTCCTTTTTCCCATTTTCCTTTTCTTTTTTTTTTGTTTTACTTTAACATTTTCAATTATAAAACCTCTTAAATTTATAGTTATCAAGTCGCAACAGGCGGTGCTGATAATTCAGTGAGAGTGTTTGACTTGAGAGCTTTACAGCAGATCCATATCATTCCTGCTCACAAATCTACCGTGTCTCAAATCAAGTACGTTTGCGGTGACGATAGTACTAGTGGTCTAAACAATGCCCTCGTTTCTAGTTCCTTTGATGGTTCTACCAAAATTTGGAGCTCAAATGATTATAAGTTAATCAAAGTTCTTGAAGGGCATGAAGGCAAAGTAATGGGTGTTGATGTTTCACAAGGTAGCTGTTATTATTGTTATTATTGTTATTATTGTTATTATTGTTATTATTGTTATTATTGTTATTAAATTATCTGTCAGATCGCTGGTATTAATGCTGTTGTCATTTTCTTCCCTTTTAATAGACAACTCTTTTATTTCAACCTGTGGTTATGATAAGACTTTCAAACTGTACTCCAGCGAATAAAGTCGGGAAATCATAAAATTGTTTATATATATATCTTAAAGCCACGATTTACCTTTTACCTTTGCTTGTTAATAACTAAAATGAAGTCGAAAAATGTGATCTAGAGCAATAGTTTAAATCAGCTGATGGCACCTCTTAATTTTATTGTTAGATGATTTATTTCGTAAAGTAAATTGAAAACTAAAGTATATAATGAAATAGTAAAGCATTAAAGTAATCAAAACAGTGATGTGGACCGTGTAACTCTGGTTACATGATTAGTTTTTAGGCTATTGTTTTTTTTTTTTTTTTTTTTTTT
>LUVW01000039.1:205066-220452 GCA_001661515.1 Capniomyces stellatus
TTTTTTTTTTTTTTTTTTTTTTTTTTTTTTTGCCAAATACAGACTAAAGTTTCTTTGGGCAGAACTTTTTAATAAGCTTTTTGTTTGACGTGACCCTTCCTTCAACGCATAACACATTCTTGGTTTCTTGTATCGGTATGAGTTCTGCCTTTTTAACAGTAAGATCGCGGCAGTATTGTTCAGCTGCACCCCTCTTTCTGCTTTTCTTAGCCGACTTGCACAGTCTTGAGTATATCTCGTCAATAGGCATATCATAGTTGTCTGTTTTGTCTTTAACGCAGTATTTACTTATTTTGGGCCCGTCCTTGCTTTTTCTTGCCAATGCACAAACCACTCTATAAATGTCCTTTAGCCACAGCCTATATTGTGTTATTTTGTCGTTTGGAAAACAGTGCTTTTTTATTGCCGCGGCGTTTTTGCTAGTCATGGCTTGTTTGCAAAGTCTGTTGGCATTGGCGTTGGCGTTGGAATTGAGTTTAACATTGGAGTTGGATTTGGATTTGGTCTTTGCCTTGGCCTTCGCTTTGGCCTTTGTTTTAAGGGGTTGTTTAGGTGCCGCTTTTTTAGGCGGCTCAAGCTTGGTTATTTTCTGACAGTGGTTTTTAATAAAAACTTGATTTTTTCTAATTCGAGCCTCTTCGCAAAGCAGCTTCCCGATCTCTTCAAGTGGAGCTATATCCCGAGTAGCAACTGCCAGATTTTTACAGTACTGAGAGACTGCCAACTTATCGTTGGCTGCCTTGGCCTTTCTGCAGAGATTCTTATAAATTTCCACAACTGGCGGCATATTTTTTGGGTTATTGGCTACACCAACACAGTATTTGGCCATTTTTGTTGTGTCTTTGCTGCTTGTAGCTAAAGCACACAGACCGCGATAGATATCTTTTAATTGGTGAGGAGACCTGGCGTTATTATTTTCTGCGTGACAGTATTTTTTCATATTTTTATTATTGCCATTGGCTTTGGACTTGCCGCAGAGAATTTCGTATATATTATTGTAAGCAGATGTGCCCAAACCACGAGGTTTACCGCAATACGTTTTATTGCAGTACATTTTGACTCTGCATTTATCGCCTGCAATCTCTGCTTCTTCGCACAATATTCTGTACACCACTTCCGCTGGAGGTAGATTGGCAGTTAAATTGGGCTTTCCACAAAAGTACTTGGTGTTTGCCGCATCAGTCGCACTTCTTGCTTTTTTGCACAGTTTTTTGAATATGTAATTTATCTCTGGTATCGGGTTATGCGGGATAATTTCGTTTATACAGTACTTTTTAATCTGGTTGGTGTTGCTACAGCTCCTTGCTAGTGCACACATAACTCTATTTGTATCTCCAAGCGGTGGTGATGTTTTGTGATTAGTTGGGCAGTACTTGTACATCATGGCATCATCTTTCTCTGCCTTTGCCTTTTTGCATGGCTTTTCGTACACGTCTTTAATCAGGGGTTTAGGGAATGGTTCACAAAACTTTTTTTTTTGACTTTGATTGTTGTGAGCCTGTGCAACTTTGCACAAAACCCGAGTAATTTCCTTAATCGAGGGGTACTTGTCCCTTGGTTTTTGCAGATCCCGACAATACTGACCAATTAGACCAGCTCTTTCAGTATCTTTAGCCTCTTTACACAGTTTCCTATACGCATCCTCCATAGAATTTGACGGAATCTTATCCTTTGTAGTGTCATCGCAGTGCAACCTAGTTTTTTTAACATCTTCGCTCAATCTTGCTAGCTGACAAAGGATTTTGTTCACCTTTATAACCGGTAGCTTGGGTGTGCTTGGTGTAGCGCAGTATTTTATAATTGACACTGGCTCCTTTTCTTTTTTTGCCAATTTGCAAAGCGAGTCGTAAATAAACTCGGGAAGCTTAACTTTACCAACACAGTACTTTTTTGCATTTACTTTGTCCTTGTTGATTATCGCTTCTTCACAAAGAACTCTGCTGGTGCTATCTAATGATGGTATATTCACTGCAACATTGCTAATTTCTTTACAATATGTTTCAATCCCCGTTTTATCCTTGTTGTTTTTAGAGATTCTGCAAAGTTTTTCATATATATGTTCAATTGGCGGCAAAGGCTTGCTGGGGTCCAGTGTTTTTGGGCAGTATCTCGAAAGAAACTTTTTTTTGTTTGATGCTCTTGCAAGAGCACAAAGTACTCGGTTGATTTGGATAGTCGGCGGCTTGATTGATATGCTGGCCATACAGTATTTGGATTTATTTTGCTGGTTGTTTTGGATATTGGCTTTTCTGCACAGTCTTCGATATATATTTTCGTTGTCTGGCTTGATTTTATCTGTGCAGTAAAGCTCAACACTTTTTGTATCACCTTTGATCTTTGCTTCCTCACAAAGGATCTTGATCAGATCCTCAAGCGAGGGAACTACCAACTCTGGATTAGTTATATCTATACAGTATGAATCAATTTCTTTTTTGTTATTTTTAACTTTGGCTTTTCTACATAGCTCACTGTATATCTTTTCTACTGGAGGGAGTGCATCTTTTTGGTCGATCTGTCCTGAGCAGTATTTTGCAATGTTCCTTTGGTTTTTTGTAGACTTTGCAATCGCACACATTATCTTGTTTACCATGATCACAGGCGGTTTGATACCTATACTACTGGAGCAGTACCTTCTTACCCCAACAGCGTCATTTTTTCTCCTAGCACTTTTACACATTTCCCTATACAAATCGCCGCTTGGCTTTTCGGAAATTTTACCACAATACAATTTCTTCCCTACAATATCTTTCATTAGTTTAGACTCCAAACATAGCACTTCAACAACCTCATCTTTTGGCGGCAGATCCTCTTCATACTCGGTCAAGTCTTTGCAATACATATTAATCATTAATTTTGTGTTTTCCTTTAGCGCCTTTTTGCACAGCCTGTTATAAATTGATTCCAGTTTTAGGTGTTTATTTACATCTTTCAGGCCAGTGCAGTAGGATACCACTTTTTCATCATCACCGCTTGATCTTGCTAGTCCACAAAGTATCCTATACACTGCTTTAATCTCCGGGAATGGTTTCTTTGTATTTGATTCAGGAGTACAGTATTTTTTGATTTCTTTCACGTTTTTTGTTTTCTTGACCTCGTCACATTTGTTTCCATATATGTCGCTGAGCTCAGTACTAGTTACTGACTGAATGCGACCTTTAGAGCAGTGTTTTGCAGTATATGCACTTGCCCCATTTATCATTGCTTCTTTACATAATACTGCTATTACCTCTTTTAATGGTGGAATTTCGGTCTGCGCTTTACTCAAGTCCCGGCAATACTCTTTAGAATCTGTAGCATTTTCTAGTTTATTAGCTGCTCTGCACATAATTTTGTAAATTTGAGTCAACGGTGGAACTATTATAGAAAGGAAGTTCAGCCCACTGCAATATTTAGATACATCGCTCTTATTATTACTTTTACGTGCCAAGCCACATAAAACCCTGTATACATCTCGCACTGGAAGTGGCTCATTAGTTGGAGGCAAATCGGTATGGCAATATCTCTTTGTTTTGACACTATTCTTTTCCTTTTTGGCCTGGCTGCACAGCGATTTGTAAATATCTTCAAACATGGTCTGGTCATCTTTTTTACAATAAGCCTTTATTCTTTTGTCGTTTTCATTCATTTTGGCATCCGCGCACAAAACTTTTACAATCTCTGCAGTTCCAGGCAGCTTACTCAATGGCGTTTTTAAATTTTGACAGTATATTGAAGCTTCACTTTGTGTGTTTCGATCCTTCAACCCGGCACACAGGAACTTGTATATCTTCACAACAGGCAATAACTCCTTTTTTTGGTTTTTGACCTCTTTGCAGTAGCGTCCAATATAAATAGCATTGTTGCTTATTTTAGACAAACTACACATTACTCGTGCGGTTTCATATTTAGATACTTTTACATTAGGCGTTTTACGCACTTTTCTACCGCAATATCTACACATCCCTTTCTTATTACCACTGGCCTTTGACTCCGCGCACAGCACATTGTATATTTCTATTATTGGAGGAAGTCTCTTTTCGTGCCGCCTGATGTTTCTGCAATACCTTCTAGTATTGTATTTAGTATTGCCTTTCTTAGAGTTTGTGCAAAGCGTTTTCATCAACGCAGCAATGTTCCTGATGGGATTTCTGTTCTTTGAATCACAATATTTTGCAACACACTTTTTATTGCTGCTTGCTTTTCCAAAAGCACACAGCACCCGGCTATACTCGGCAACGCTCAGAGTTGGCCTTCTAGGTTTGTGAACGTGTATACAGTAGTCCCTTACCATTCTTTGATTGTAAGTTTTTAGTCCAATTGAACACATTCTTCTGTATATGTTTAGGTAGCCTACACAGTTAAAGTTTTGGTAATTCCCGCATCTAATCTTCCTTTTAGATCTTTCCTTATTGAGCAGCATACCCTGTCTTCTGTTTGTTATATGATCGCTTTCCTCAAGTTTTTTTAAACAGTAATTCCCCTGGCTAATAAATAGACTCGATCTAGCAATGTCTGATGCAGGGCTTGTACCCTCTTTAGAACATACCGCACCAACCATCAGCACTACAAGAGTACAAATGCGAGTAAACATCGTTTATAAATTGGCTTTGTAATCGAAATATTATGTCAGTCAAGTTGACTTCACCCTTAGTTAAATTGCACTCTCAAATTTAATCGAGTTTAGACTAATGTGTTCAAGTAAGTGTATGTGTATGTATATTTACACTTATAAATTTGTTTTTGACTTTTAGCTTATTTTAGTGTCGAGGGTCACTAAGCGAAAATAAATAAATTATAAACGCCCATATTAATGAACATAAAAGAAAGTTCTTACCAAAATTTTAGTTAAGTAGTGGTTAAACACAAACCAGAAATTGTACTAGAATGGTCATGTCATGTAACTTTAAATTAATTAGTAATTTGCAAGTTCAGCCTAGTATCCAAGCTATATACATATGTCAGAGGCAGTCGAGATTTTTTTATTTGAGCCTCATTAAAATAAATTCTCATCTGGGATATACTGTATATACCGAACGATTCCTGAATATTAATATCAGCTTTTATAAAGCACCAGTCTAGTTGTATTTTATTTGTTGGAAACATCTATCAATTATTATATTAATCTACAATCACAATACTGTCTGTTAAATTAAACCCGTGTTTATCCTGGTATCGTACTTTTGGCATATGGCACGAATGCTAATTGTACCAAATCAAGTCAAACCAAGTTTGACAGTTAATAACCAAGGCTAACCAGATGTCTTGAAATAAAAAATCAATGGATCAGTTATCATCAAAGTAAAAGAATAAATGAGATAATAGATAATTATCCCGTATATCAAAATGATTTAAATCCATGCGTTCCAATTCATTTGTGTTTGCTTTAACGTTAACAACAATACAAAAGTGTAATTTTACAATTTTTATTGAAATTAAAGGATATATTTTTTCATTGCAAGATAAAATCGGATATTTAAATCCAGTAAACTCAATATATATATACACATCAAAACAGATGTACGTGTAGTTATACAGGAACTATTTCAAATTGTTCAGTGCAGTGTTTCATCATCCCATCCTGATCTTGATCCTCCATAGCCTTTTTGCAAAGTTGTTCATCATTTCTGCAGTGTAGCGCTATCAACGCCTCATCATTATCATCACGAGCTTTTGTGCAATTTTCCTTCACATATTCAACTCTACAGTGTTGAGTAATGTATTCCACGTCCTTGTTTTCTATCGCTATTTTACATTTTTCTACATTCGGATCAATGATGGATGTGCAGTACTTGTCAATCATTTTTTTATAGTTGCAGCTCTTAGCGGCTTGGCAAAGTTCGTCTTTGCACAAACCCTTACAGTAAATCTTAATCGACTCTGTATTAGAAAATTTCAAGGCTTCAATGAATTTTTCAAGTTTGTTTGGTGGTTTTTGAGGACAGTATTTAGCTATCATTTTTGCAATTCCAGAAATTAGTGCTGCTCTGCATCTCTTCCTGTCATTTAATATACCACATTCCTTCTTAATCAGCACTTTGTCGCCTGACTTCATGGCCTCGCTACATTTTTTAACTTTGTTACTTGGATTGGTAATACAATATTTCCTAATCAGGCGATTCATGTCGTCAGCTTCTTGGTAGAACTGTACCTAAATTTTCTATATTAGGATTTGTTTTCAGTACCTAGAGTATTTTCTTTGCTAGTAGGTGTACTTGGTTGGTTGTTTTTATTTTAATCCAAGGATGGATCAGTAGTAGTAATAATAATAATAATAGTAGTGGTAGTAGTAGTAGTAGTAGTAGTAGTAGTAGTAGTAGTAGGGATGTTGGCAAAAATTTGCTAATCTCAGACAACACAAGTATGTGTACAGTTATAATGTTTATTCAGAGTAGACATTTGTCATTTTTAGAAAAGACTCTAATCACACCGTGCTCATACAGCGCGCTATAGCTGTATATAAACTGAGACACAATTCATTAGTAAAAACATACTTTATCAAAAAGGTTCCCTAATGGCTTAAAGTATTAAGATAATATGTAATACATGTAGCTAGAATAGATGTCTGTAATAATAAGATGTTAGTAGTAGTGTGTATAACAGAATATGGTAAAATAAAACACGGTACTTGTAGCTTTTCGGATAAAAAACCACATAATAGGAAAACCGTTAAAGCATACGGCATTACCCGTGGTTAGAATTAGTCCACGAAATATATATAATTTGTAGCTGTTGTTTAACCTAACAACCAACTATTTTTTAAGGTTCAAAGGATATCTGGCAGGGTTTCCAGCATCCTCCATCTAATAAATTTTGGTTCTTATTTTAGTCATGTCCCCCCACCCCCCGGATTTTTTTTTCAACGACCAGTAAAAGTGAGGTGACTTATAAAATGAAAGCATTGCAAGTCCAATGAACGAATATAGTTTTTATTTGAGCCATTGTAGTTAAAAACAACATCCAACTTGCAATATTGGATTTCTAAGCCCACAAGAGCTGGTAATAGTAAGATACAAATGCCAAGTTATACTCCCAAATAGTGTGTTCCACCAATGACGATACAGTTGAGCCAAAGAGTTTAATTGGGGTTGATTTTCAAAAGCGCTATTTTGTTGGCATTCAATTTTAAAAAGCATTTTTTGCACTTTTTACGCTCCCCCAGAAATTGAGTTGAGATAAAAGTGTTGGAATTTACACAAGTTCATAACAACCATTTAGTCTTTTTAAATCCCAAGAACGAGAACAAGAACGAGAACAAGGACGAGAGCGAAAACAAAAGCGAGAAATATATAATAGATAGAGACGAAAAAAAAGTAGAGATGAGAGCACAGCTAAGCAATCCAACTGCTGATTGGATTCCACTTCAGGATGTATTTTATAGGCAAGTACTAGTTTAGGATTTGTATAAACGTTTGTTTTAAATTGGGTTTATTTAGATGACAGAGGGGTAAAAAAAAGGGCGGTTGTAGGTATAGATACAAGACTACAAGTAGACAAAACAGAATTATAAAAAAACCAGGATTTAAAGCTTGAAACTTAAAACTTGAGGACTCGATGCCTACAATGCAAATCGAATATAAAAAACAATAAGAAAAAGAGCTTAAATGCAGATAATTAAATGTGGATTTGTTCTTGTAGAAAGCAGCTGATTTACGAGATGGAATGGCAGAATATCGAGTTGTCAAACTATAGAATATCTGCAGCACCTTTTGGGGGCCCAATAGGTGAGTTTGGTGAATTTATGGTTTGGGATTAAAGAAGAACATTATAGTTTTACCAAGGGACGAAAGAAGAAAAAAAGATTGGGCATAGATAAATAAAAAAATAAGACGCGAAAACAGACCTACAACGAGGCTAAAGTTGGGGGATTCAGTGGACATTACTAACTTTGAGTATGTAAAACAAAAACATGCAGCAATCACCAGGATTTTTGGGCAATTGGTTGAGGTAGAAGCAGGTGGGATATCAGACGGTTCTATAGGGATTTTTAAGGCTGCAGGAAGGAAAATCGGGCAAATCGAGGTAAGAGGGGAAAAGAAGAAGAAAGTATCTTTTCCTTCAGGACGCATTGTTGTGAAAATAAGTTGAAAATGAAGCTTGGAAGGGAGATGTTTGTATAGAGTAAACGATGTGTGTAAGCTGACTAAAGAAAAAAGGTGGGATTGTTGTAGTGCGAAGGAGTGGAAATGGTTGGTATGGGATGGAATAGAAAAGAGGAGCTGGTTTGTGTGCAAGGAGATGGAACAGTGAGGATATTTGGACTTTCAGGAGAGTCGCGGACGTTCACGCTGGGAATAGTAATGAGAAGTTTATATATATAATTGAGTGGTGTTATAGATAATATATCCTGGTGTTGGGAGCGAGATGGTTTGTTGAAACGTACTGACCAGATCTGATTAATTTGGCGGCTATACTAGGACTCTCAAATAGTAGGGATTTTGGATTGCAAGATGTGGGAAAGCGGGCTGGTTGTTCTTACAACAAACCTGCAGTTGATAGCCATTGACGACTTTTGGAACCCTAAGCCTTCTATTTTCCTCAATGCAGGTAATTTTTCTATTGATGACGTGCAAATCCACAAATATGCACATGTTTGTATGTTGGCTGGTTGGTTGGAAATCAGCAGTGTTGAGTGATGTTTAGGAGTTGGTAAACTAAGCGTATATGTAAATGGGGGCGTTTTAAACAGATATTCCTGAGCGGCCACACAGTTGGACAATAATAGCACCGTACTTGACATCCAGTGGACACGTTGAGGTTTTGTTATCGGTTGGTAAAACTATACTCGTTGCCGATGTAGCTGGAACTCAAGACCAAGTAAGACTAAATGCTACTGAATGGCTTTTGGCTGGCACAGGATTTGAAACTGGCCAAAAGAAAAAAATAATGTATATAAATACTTTTTATAAACCAGATCAAATGGATCTTCTTGAGGAGGGTTTAACTTTTCTTGGTTTATTTCTACTTGGTTTTTTGATATGTTTTCTGCTAATACTGTTTTTTTGATATACTCCATAATTCATATATAGTTTCTACAACAGGGGCCGTTTGATAAAATGTCGGTTTCGCCGAGCGGAAAGCTAATAGCAATCCACCAGGCTACGGGGAAACTCATGGTGGTGTCATCGGACTTTCAAAAGTCATATTCAGAAATAGATTTGCAAAACGAAGTTTCCAGCTACAGTGATTTGCAGGATTCAGAGTACAATGAGAATGCAGAGATTTGTGACATGGCTTGGTAATTGTTTTTATCAGTAAAAAAATAAAAGACGATCAATTGAATATTACTGTCTAACCTTAAGTTGTCTAGTTTCAACAAGTAATGTACCTTGCTTAATAACATGTGTCTAGGTGTGGCGAGGATGGAGTTGCAGTGAGTTATAGCACAAAACTGATACTTGCAGGGCCATTTGGAGGCGTACTAAAGTAATTCTCAAACTAGGAAATATAAACATTGTTGCTATTACTATTGGTGTGGTAAATGTCAAGATAAACGATTATTTGAATTGTATAGCTTTGAATACGACTCGGATATTTATTTGGTCCAGGAGATGGATGGAGTGAGAGTTTTTAACCAAGAAATCCATGAGCTGTTGCAGAAAGTTCCAGGTAAGTTGCATTGTGTTGTTAGCGAAACCAAGGTGTATTTGTGAATTTATAAACATGGTTCTATAACTGGCATTGGCTGTTTGTTTGGATTATTTAGATTCGTCTAGCAGAGTGTTTCAGGCAGGATCAACATCACCAGCAGCTTTGTTATTTGACGCACACGACAGATTAAAAGTAGGATTATATCTATTATTTATTAATTATTTGTTATTATTTGTTATTTATTATTTATTTGTTATTTATTATTTATTTGTTATTTATTATTTATTTGTTATTATTTATTATTTATCATTTATCATTTATTTATTATCATTTATTTATTATTTACTAATACTATTTATTGATAATAATTGCTCGTCATTTGTTGGTAATATACAGAACCAATCGGCAAAAGCAGACGAAATAGTACGGAGCATTGGGGCTAGTTTGGGCCAAGCAATTGATACGTGTATTGAGGCAGCAGGAAGTGAGTTTGAGGTAAATCTGCAGCAGGGACTGCTAAGAGCAGCCTCGTATGGAAAGTCGTTTTTGCCAGACTACAATCCAGCAAAGTTTGTGGATATGTGTCGAGACTTGAGAGTGTTGAATTCGCTGAGGCTGGAAGTAGTTGGGCTATGTCCTACTCTGCTCGAATACCAAAGCCTATCGCCCAACAGCTGGCTGGCAAGACTGTTAGTCAGAAACATGCATTTTTTGGCTCTGAGATTCTGTGAGTATTTGAGGCTACCAAGCGATGATGTTTATACCCATTGGGCCAGCTCCAAAATCAAACTGTCAACCAAAGACGACGATTATCTCTTCAGCGTTTTGATCAACAAACTTGAGGAAATCCACTCCTTATCTTACATCAAGATAGCCGAAACTGCAAGATTATGTGGTCGCCAAAAACTGGCTGCAAAGGTACTATTTCACTTTTATTTATGATGTAATATTAATAGTAATAATAATAATGATAATAATTTAATGATTTAATAACAATAACAATAATAATAACAATAATAATAACAATAATAATAATAATTTAATGATTACAATAATAATATGATAATGATAATAAATAGCTACTTCAACTTGAACCTATGGCTGCGAATAAAGTGCCTTTGTTGTTATCAATGGGGTTCTATGGACTGGCTTTACAAGAGTCGATAAACTGTGGAAATGTAGATCTGGTTTATCTGGTTATGTTTAGTCTTTACAATCAACTTCCACTTGGGGATTTCTTTAGGTTGATTAGTGAAAACCAGGCTGCTTCTCGGCTTTTTGCCAAGTACTGTACTCGGCAAACCAAAATCTCGATTCTCAAAAACTTCTATTTCCAAGAAGACAACTTTTTCGGCAGTTGTGGAATCGAGATTGCTCAAAGCTTCAGCCACAACCAAACCATTTCTACTCTTAAGCCCCATTTTGATTCTATTGCACTGCTGTTCTCCAAGGACCCAAAGTTATCTCTTGAACAAAAGGTAATTCATTTTTTTCTTTACTTTTATATTTGTGTTTTTCTTCAGTCATGTCAGTATACTATACTACAATTGGTGTTGATATTTGGTTTTTATATTTGTCTGTTTTGTTTAGGAAATGAGTCTACAGTCGAAACTGATTGTTTTTCAAGCCAAACTTGAATCTGATGCCAAAAAACCCAGCCCGGCTAGCCACTCGGTAAAATATAACCAGTACTCCACAAGCACGTTAAACTCGGCCAAGTGTCCCCCCACATCGTTTAATTGCAACTTAAACACTGTGCTAAACAAAGCTAGCCTTTTGAACCACCAGCTTCAAGACACCCAATCAAATCCAAGACCAACCAGTGTTCCGGATGTAGACTACATTGGGTTGACCTTGTTTCAAACCGTCACAAAACTGATTCTCAATGGGAAGTATTTGGTTGCAAACAACGTCAAGTCTGACTTTGCAATTCCCGAGTCCTCGTATTACTGGCTCAAACTTCGTGCTCTTGTTAAAGCAAGAGATTTTGTCGAGCTTGACAAGTTTGCCAAAATCAAGCGCCCGCCAATTGGGTACAAACCCTTTGCAACCGAGTGTATAGCTGCCCAGCAGTTTCAAGAAGCCGCACGCTATATAGTTTTGTGTGAGCCAAAGTACCGCCCTGCTTTGTATCTACGCATCAATTTTCTGCACGAAGCTGCCGAGGCTGCTTTAACCACCAAGGACCTGTTTGTGCTTCGCAAAGTAGCCGAGGTTACCAATGATCCCACTCTAAAGCATGACATTGAAATCAAACTACGCTCAATTTAATTTTATCTAACCCACCCCACTCCCTTCCTAGTCGCCTTATTATATATACATTTTTTACTTTTATAATATTTAATTGATAATTACACCAATGGTTTTTTTTTTTATGTTTTTTTTTTGCTTCTTGCTTTTTGTTTTAATAGTTATATTCGTGAGTGAAAAAAAATATATAACTCTAGGTGGTATAAATAGTAAATGTAAAATATAAATGAATATGTTATAAAGTATATACCAAGTTATACAGGCACAATTTCAAACTGCTCCTTGCAGAATTTAATAATGTCGTCTTGGTTCTTGTCTGCGATTGCCTTTTTGCATTTCTCTTCGTCGTTTCGGCAGTATTTGGCTATAGCCACCTCGTCGTTGCTGTCACGAGCCTTTTTGCAAGTATCTTTGACGTATGTGGTTCGGCAGTACTTTATGATGTTTGCAATGTCTTTGGCGTCCATCGCCTTTTTGCATTCGGTCTTGTTGCAAACTGAACTGCCTGGGCAGTACTTTTTGATGATGCCTGGGATTCCAGACTTCTTTATTGCTCGGCAGATCTCATCTTTACAAAGTCCCTTGCATACCTTTTCAATGTTCATGATTTCTCCTGATTGAATCGCAAGCACACAAGCTTCAAACTTGTTGTCCGGCTTGTTCTTGCAATACTTTCTTATCAAGTCTACATTTCCTGTCATCATTGCTGCTTTACATTTTTGCTTGTTGTTTAGCCCATCACAGTATTTTGCTATGTCTGCCGCTACCCCTGACTCCATCGCTGCACTGCACTTTCTTATTACTATAGTTTCATCCTTTTGACAATACAACGCTATCAGCTCCTTATTCAGCGTCAATCTCGCCGCTCTGCATTTTTGCCAGTTTGTCAATCCACTACAGTGCTTTTTAATCTCATTTGCGTTTCCTGACTTTAGCGCATCTCGGCACTTTTTGATCTTAATTATTGGCTCTGTCAAGCAATACAGCTTAATCATCTTCAACAATCCCGACTTTTTGGCTGCTTTACACTTTTGCCAGTCATTTAACCCATCACAGTGCTTTTTCACTTGGCTTATACTTCCTGATTGCATTGCCAAAATACACTTCTCTAATGGCTTAACTGGGCAGTACTTTTTAATCAGATCTGCCTTTCCTGACAACTTGGCTGCCTTACACTTGTTCAATCCGCTCAACGCGTCACAGAACCATTTTATCTGCTCAGCATTTCCTGACTGCATCGCCATAACACATTTATCCAATGGGTTTGTTGGACAATACTTCTTGATCATAGTCACATTTCCTGAAATTCTTGCTGCTTTGCATTTTTGCCAGTCAGTTATCCCGCTGCAATACTTTTCAATTTTTGCAATATCCCCTGTTTGCATTGCGTTAATGCACGCATTGCTAGGCACCGTTGGGCAGTACTTTTTGATCAATTCAGCTTTACCCGATAGTCTAGCCGCTCTACATTTTTGCCATTTAGGTAATGGGTCACAGTATTTTGCCATTAGTGCAGCGCTTCCTGCTTTCATTGCCAAGATACATTTATTCAATGTATTCACTGGACAGTACTTTTTGATCATCGCTTCGTTTCCAGATATTCTTGCTGCAGTACATTTCTGCCAGTTAGGTATTGTGCCGCAGTATTTAACAATCTGAGCAGCAACTCCCGACTTCATCGCTTCAATGCAAGTATTTCCTGGAACCTTTGGACAGTATTTCTTGATCATTGCTGCATTTCCTGAAAGTCTAGCAGCTCTGCACTTTTTCCAATCGGTTAATGGTCCACAGTATTTTTCTATCTGCGCAACGCTTCCTGATTTTATGGCAGCAATACAATTGTCTATTGGATCCTTTGGACAGTATTTCTTGATCATTGCGGCTATTCCTGACAATTGCGCGGCTCTGCATTTCTGAACTGGTGTTAATGGGTCGCATTGCTTGGCAATTCTTCCAGCATCACCTGACTTCATGGCGTTGATGCAGTTATCCAGCTGATTTTTTGGACAGTATTTCTTGATCATTGCTGCATTTCCTGATAGCCTGGCAGCTTTACATTTCTGGGCTGGTGTTAATGGGTTGCAATATTTGGCAATTCTTCCAGTATCTCCAGACTTCATGGCTTCAACACACTTATTCAGCTCATTTGTTGGACAGTATTTCTTTATCATTGCTGCATTTCCTGATAGTCTGGCAGCTCTGCATTTTTGGGCTGGTTTTAATGGGTTGCAGTATTTGGCAATCTCGGTGGCAATGCCTGTTTTCATTGCTGCGCTGCATCGGTATACTGGACAGTACTTGTTAATCATCTCAACAATTCCCGATAGTTTCGCTGCTCTGCACCTCTGTTTTTTGGTCAGTATATCACAGTACTTTTTGATTTCCTCTGCGTTTCCTGTTTCTAAAGCTTCGCTACACATTTCCAAATTTTCGTCCTTGCAATAAAGGCTGATCATGTCTGCGTTTCCTGACAGTTTGGCAGCAGCACACTTCTGTGTTTCGGTTAAACCATAACAGTATCTTTTAATATTGACCTCATTATTATCCTTCATGGCTTGTCTGCACTTGTTAATTGGACAGTACTTTTTAATCATTGCTACATTTCCGGAAATCCTAGCTGCTATACATTTCTGGCTGTTGGTCAGACCTTCACAGTCACTCCCAATATCATCTTCCTTGCCGGTTCTCATGGCGTCAATGCACTTGTTGTCGGGGACTATTGGACAGTACTTTTTGATCATTTCGGCTACTCCAGACAACCTGGCAGCTTTACATTTTTGCCAACTGGTTAGCCCTCCACAGTCCTTGGTGATTCGAGCAGCATCTCCGGATTTGATTGCCTCGCTACATTTCTCAACTGGACAGAATATCTTGACCATTGCTACATTTCCCGATATTCTAGCAGCTTTGCATTTCTGCCCGTCGGTTAGCCCGTTGCACTTCTTGGCAATTGCATTCATGTTACCCATCTCCATTGCACTAATACAGCATTCATATGTTGTGCCTGGACAGTATTTTTTGATCATTGCGGCTATTCCCGATAATTGTGCGGCTCTGCATTTCTGAACTGGTGTTAATGGGTCGCATTGCTTAGCAATCTCTGTGGCATCGCCTGACTTTATGGCTTTGATGCAGTTATCCAGCTGATTTTTTGGACAATATTTCTTGATCATTGCCGCATTTCCTGACTTTCTAGCAGCTTTACATTTCTGGGCTGGTGTTAATCGGTTGCAGTATTTGGCAATTCTTCCCGCATCTCCAGACTTCATGGCTTTCACGCAGTTGTCTAGTTGAACGGTTGGACAGTACTTCTTGATCATTGCAGCATTTCCTGACTTTCTGGCAGCTCTGCATTTCTGGGCTGGTGTCAATGGGCCGCAGTATTTAGCAATTCTTCCCGCATCTCCAGACTTCATGGCTTTGATGCAGTTATCCAGCTGGTTTTTTGGACAATATTTCTTGATCATTGCCGCATTTCCTGACTTTCTAGCAGCTCTGCATTTCTGGGCTGGTGTCAATGGGCCGCAGTATTTAGCAATTCTTCCCGCATCTCCAGACTTCATGGCTTT